>JANHFT010004965.1:41496-53129 GCA_032467955.1 Pseudoxenodon macrops
CCAGACTAAGGACGCTAGCCAGATGAATATCTGGTAGGCAGATTTTCCCCCTATTTTCCTCCCCAAAAACTCAGGTGTGTCTTATACTCAGGTGCGTCTTATACTCTGAAAAATACGGTACCTTTTGAAGGGAATTCAAAGTCAATACTACAGGATCAAGATTATATCCAGCTAGCTGTAAAAAAATAAGTAATTTCAAAAGTACCTCTTAAAATTTGGCCACTGGTATATGAGGTTAAGATGCTTATCCATATCCATAACACAGATACGGAGAACCACAATGCAGAAATAATATATTCTTTATGATATCATACGTTTTATACATACAACGTACAGAAAACGCCGCAAAAGCTTCTATATACAATACTGTTCATTCTGTTGGCTCTGAATCAACTAATCTCAAATTACCAAATCATGATGACCAATGATGGGAGAAAAATGAAGAATAGGTTATTAAAAAACACTATAAAACATCCACAATCTCCCCAAAGTGGTTGTTTTTTTCTCTCTCTCCAAATTATCTGATATATTAAAGACAATTCTGGCTGGACCAGAACATCCTACAGATAGCCAGATTCCAAACTACAAAAATATGTATAAACCACCATTCATGCCTCTAGATGCTAATCAATAGGTAGCATAAACTACCTACCGCAGTCTTATACAATTTACAAATAAAATGCGAAGTTCCTCTCTAAATTAAAACAAGTTGCTCCATCTTGTTATCATTGGCAGAACATTTGTTCATCTCCGTATTTCAATAAAGGCTCTTTATAAATTTGGCAAAAGAATAAATAACAACAATAGCAGCAAAAGAGCAGGTTGGTTTTTTTTTTTAACAAAGACACATAATGGTCTCAAAAGAAAACATTTACTGTAAAATAAACAAAGGGAAGCAGTTTGTAGATTAAAAACCTCTTAGAAGGAAGCATCACCTCTGAAAGGGGGGGGAAATAACTTTGCAGAGGAAAACAGCTGGAAACAGGATGCTTTTTTACTTTCATCCTGACTGCTTTGATAGACCACATCCCTATATCATAAAAAGGCAAAAAAAGAAGAAGGTATCAGCTGTATCTTATTTCAATAAAGAGAAGAGAATAGCTTTGTAGATTACAAAGAAACAAGTTTAGAGAAGGAGGGGGCTCCTGGCACAGAGAAATCGATTCAATAGTACGGGAAAATCACAGTAGATTTGTTATCTTCTCTCTCTTTGAAAATAGCTTAACTGAGTAAGGTTAGTTGTTCATTTGAGGTACCATAATGAAAGAGTTACCGGTTAGCTGGACTATAGCTAATTTTTCTTAAAACGTTGTTGAAATAGTTTATATCGTAATACAGAAGGGTTTTTATCAGGCACTTTTTGTATGTCAACATTAGTTGGCAAATGTGCTTAATTTTTCAGTTGGGAAACAGAAATTGCTTCTTATTCTTATTTTAAATAACTGATGCAAAGGTATGTATATTTAAAACACAGAAGATGTTTGCAGGATCTGATCCTTCCATTAAAATGACAAAAGCATCATCATACTGTAACATCAGCCCATTGACCTCTTCCTATAGAAGCCTCTAAAAGACATTGATTTTAAAACAAACACCTTTACAAGAAGTCTACAATTCATTCAATCTCCAAGTTAAGGAAATCTGTATAATGATGACAGTGTAGAAATAAAATGCTTAAATATCTACAAGTATTCTTTAAGGCTGAATTTTATTTTCAGAGTAGACAGTTTCCTATTAAATTATCAGAGAACATATAGCCTGGAAAAAAGGCTGAAGAGGTGTACCGGTAATAAAAAATATTTAACATGGATCAAACAATATGCTAAAATATTTAAAAACTGTTCAAACGCTTGCTAGCAAATATATTAACTGATTGGCTAATCAAAGGCCTCCTTACAGGAAATGTAACTGAACAAAATTTGGCAACTATTTTGAAAAATACTGTTCTCATTCAACTAGCAGAATACCAAGTTTGATTCAAATGACCAATAAAAAACAGGTCACACCAGACAAAATGTATTGCATTCTTTGATAAAGTTGTGAAATTACTGAATCAGCAAATTGTTGTAATCCTCAATTAACGGCAATTGAGCGCAAAATTTATATTGCTAAGCGAAACAGTTGCTGAAATCACACCTAACATTTCTGTACATAAATTTCCATCTTTAAAAAATACAATACATGTAGTCCTCAACTTATGACCCCCAACTAAGCCCAAAATTTATGTTAAGTGAGAAATGTGTTAAATGAACTTTGCCCCATTTTTCTATCTTTCTTGCCACCGTTAAGTGAATCACTGTAGTTGATTAAGTTAATAACACAGATGTTAAGTGAATCTGGCTTCTCCATTGACTTTGCTTGTCAGAAAGGACACAAAAAGGGATCACATGACCCCAGGACACTGCAACCATCATAAATATGAACCAGTTGCCAAGAGCCCAAATGTTGATCACATGGAGGTATTGTCATAGTTCTAAGTGTGAAAAATGGTCAGAAGTCACTTTTTTCAGTGCATTGCAACTTTGAGTGGTCACTAAACGGTTGTAAGTCAAGAACTATCTGTAGTATACTTGGACCTCAGCCAATGCAGTCCTAGGGTGCATCAACAGAGGGATAGTATCAGGATATTTAGACTAAATTTGGCATTTTTGCCCATCTATTCCAAAGAGCCTGAGATAAACAAATCTCTTATTTAATAATATTAAAAATATTGTTCCATGATATAAGCTGTTTCAAGTTAAGCTGCTGTTTGCAAAAATGACTGATGGTAATCAGCTTACTGACAGTGGTTATTCAAGTGGTGCTCCCAATGTTTTGGAATTGCGCCCAAGGCACATATAATAATATGTAATAATAATTATTCTATCTTTGCTTTCTTTTGCCACAATTGTTCTACTTCTATATGTAGGTTTTTATATTTTGTTATTTTCTGCAGTTCTTTACCTTCTCTTCTGCTGTTAGCCCCCGGTATTGCAATGTCTGCTATTTAGACTTTTTTTGCATTTCTATTTATAGTTGGTCACACAGTCAGACAGATGTCAAAGTCCTTCCCAAGTACCTGGTAGGCATATGTTGTTATTTGATGATGTTAAAGGTATCATTGCAAGATTATTATTATCTACACAACACTGTGAAATCACAGCTGACTTTAGCCACTGCTGACCTTCATATACATCTATCCACACAATATATGTGCAGTGGTCTTTTACAATTGATCAATGGAAATTCCTGTCAATGTGAAAAAAATTTAAGTGTCAATCCTAGCTGGCTGATATCATTATTATTATTATTGTTATTGTTGTTAAAATTTATTGGGCAGTATATAAATTTTACCAACACATCCAGCTGTCACCCAAGAACAGCCTCCAGCTTACCCACTTCAAGCTCTGCCATTCAGATATATAATCCTCAATCTTCTATGACCCCAAAGCAGTGCTGAAATTCAAAAATGTTCCCTACCAGTTCTGTAGGCGTGGCTTGGTGGGCATGTGACTGGGTGGGTGTGGCTGCACAACTGACTCACACACAATGTAAAAGCAGCTGGACACAAAATGGCCCCTGCAACAAGCAGGAACCTCACAGAGTCACAGAGACCTCAAAAACCAACTATCACATTTACACAAAAATAACACAAAAGCTACACAACTGACTCACACACAATGTAAAAGCAGCTGGACTTCACACAAAATGGCCCCTGCAACAAGCAGGAACCTCACAGAGAGCTCAAAAACAAACTATCACACTTTATACAAAAATAACACAAAAGTTGCACAACTGACACACACAATGCAAAAGCAGCTGGACTTCACACAAAACTGGCCCAATCAGGCACAGCTGGTGGTAGTAAAAAAATGCTAAACAAGTTTTAAAAAAAGTTCTGAGGATTGCCCGGCACAGCTGATTGTTGGAACTTTATTTTCACTCTTTTAAAGCATTTTTTATTACCATTCCGGCAAATAGGTAGTAAAAAAATGCTAAAAAAATGTTTAAAAACAGCTCCAGCGATTGCGCGGCACAGCTGATTGTTGGAACTTTTTACTTTTTTAAGCATTTTATTTTACTATTGGTTCAGGTGAACAGTAGCATTTTTTACTACCAGTTTGGGCGAACCGGCATGAATCGGTCTCATTTTAGCCCTGGTTGTAAACTGAGGAACACCTGTAGAGACTGCCCCATTTGTGAGGTCTGTTCCAGTTTAAGATTTAATCTAATCTAATCTGATTAGCATGCTAACAGAATATATACTAGAACTATCAAACCTGTAACTTCAAATCCCTTTCTGCCAAAGTACCAGTTTTATTGATGCTTTCAATTAACCAGACTGAAGGGAAGGATGGTGGTTTATTCTTCCACAAAAAATGGGCAACATGAATTAAACCATGCCCCCTGAAATAATTCAGCCTATTTGTTCACACAGACCTGGATACATTATTTTAATGGAATGTAGTTTACTATTGCGTAAGAAAGAAAACATACCAAATTTGTTACATTTGATCAAAGAATTTGCATAGATTTACGTTTCACCATGTTCATAACTTAATTTATTTGAAAATAGTAAAATTTTCATTGTGACTTAATCAGGACAATCTGAACCAATCAATATCCGTACAGCCAAACTGACTAGTATAGAGCTTGTCCTATAAATTATGTCTAAAGATACCTTGAATATTTGAATAGAAATATTGCTGATAATTCTGGAGTTTTATTCTTCTATATAAGATATAAAAAGGGATCAATTAGCTGAGGGAGACCTCTATGATGGCCCCCACAAAGATTGGCATTTGAAGTAAATTGGGAGAAAACAGGCTAATCCTGTTGGTTATCAAGAGATTCTGACTCTGAGGCAATATAGTTAGTAGCAGGGTGTGGAATCTGCATTTTCAGAGTCTTCTGGCAAAGGATTATTTATCATATTCTCTTGTTCTAAATTCAGGGCACTTTGAAATATTGCAGGTAATTTAAAAGTCTCACTGAAATTATCTTTGAAGGTATATTGCTATAAAATGATTTTTATTCATACATCTTTGCCTACTTCACCAAAATTCTTAAGAGAAAAAAGAACATAACTCAATCTTACAAATGTACCTACTTATGCAGTATTTGTGACAATATCCAGAGTACTCTATTACAAAAGTGAGTGACTTGAAATATCTGCCTGGTTTAAAATAGTTACTGTTTTACGTAGGCCAAACAACTGAAGTGATATGATTAGGATCTCGAATAATTTCTACTAAAATGTACCAGTATATCATATTAACATAATGATTTTTATGACAAAATGATTTTATTAAAAAAATAAAATAAAATTGTTCAGTTGCCAAGTCATGTTGCTAAGTCTTTGCAACCCCATGGACTATAGCACAAGAGGCCCCCCTGGACTCTAAGTAAAGGGAAACAACAATTGTACTTTGACAATTTACTGAATCTCTAAGCTATCTTCAAAAATACACTTCTTTCTTGCATCACACATATATCATACCCAAAAAGAACAGTTTTTTTAGTTTGAAAAGATATTACAAAACAAAGCACTTAAGATAGCTGAAATCATGACGATGACATACATATATTACTGATACTTGAAAATATCTTGCTTTAGTTATAATTAATGGTGTTCAAAACTGTTTAGGACGAAAACAAAGAAAACATACATTTCAAATATAGGATTTTTTAAAAAGTAGCATGAAAGGGCTAAAAGTAAAATAATTAGTTTATGAAATGAGGTATGATAGTTTTGAGTGTTACACAACAATGTTCTGCCTATGCAGATTAATTTAACATAGCTGCTCACAAGCTGTTTGCCACTATCTTTATTCACATGACTTGTTAGTAAAATTATTATTCAATGGCCACAGATAATATACATTCAAATATGCCAAAAAAGGAAAGAAAAACCCTGTATGCTCAGAGATGAATGCACTTAAATAAAAATACATATAACTTAATGTTCATAATAAATATATTTTCAACCCTTAAACATTATCAATATTTAAAAATAATTTAAATAATAGATGCAAGTTTCTTTTTACAGAACTCTACGATTTATTATACACAGAAATACACATTCCCTTTGTTTACAAAGGCTGGTTACAGATAATATGGAATGTTACAGTACCATCTTGCATAAAAGTTTAGTACAGTTTGTACTTGAAAAAAAAGAGTGTAAAACTCCTGCCTAATAAATTCAACAAATCAGTTTCTTTCTTAATTACATCATTAAGTCATCCACAACAAGCTATACATAAGTCCACTTTTTAATTACCACTTCAAGATACTGTAGCAAGTACTGTACTTTAAAATGGATTCTTCTCAGTCAAAAGCTTGTACTTTTTACCTCCACTCACTAGATTCAGATGCGAGCTTGATATGAATCACTGAGTTCTGGTTATAAAGTTTAGAGGCTGTCAATGCTGCTTACCAAGTACAAGTCATATGAGATTTATTAGAGATGTGTTAAGTCATAATAAACATTTATTAGAAATTTTCTTTAAAAAGTATTAAAACTTGGTCATGACTCTCCATTCTGTACCTTGGATACTGGTGGATGCATGAAATCCTTAAATGGCACTAATGCTTCTTTGAGAGCAGAGCAGACTTCGGAAGATGAACAGGTGATACATTCTACTAATGTTGGGTACAGAGCAATAACCTGTGCCCATGTGTTATCATCAACTGTAACAATAAGTACATTTATAAGATTTTTAGAAACTTTTTCACTGTCACAAAAGTATTATTAATATTGTTTAAATTTGGAGGAACATTGGGAGGTATTTTTATTTCTTGCACTTCTTAACTATAAGATTGGTCAAGTTAATGAAGCAAGTAAGAACTTGGAGATTATCTTGACAGAAGCAGCTTTTGTTGTTCTAATGAACATGCTCCCATACCTAATGGGAACCAGATAACATTTGGGCATTTGCATCTTGCCTAAATACATGTATGAATGCATCTTATACCATAGAACTCCTGTGATTAAATTCTGCAGAAACCTGTCACAGCAGTGTCTTTAGCCATTAAAGGAAATGAGTCATTCTGTCTAGATTTTTTATTTTCCTCTATTAAGAAATTAATAGAGGAATTACAAGACTGAAATATAAAATATTTTGTGCTAAATTTATTTCAGGACACCTAAAACTGACATTTATAACTTTTATATATGTAACAAGCAGTTCAAAGCAGATTAAGTACAGGTACTCCTCAAGGCACAATGGTAATAGATGCCAGAATTTCCATTGCTAAGCAATGTAGCCATAAAATCTAATGGCACTATTGTGGCTCAAGGGCTTTTTCGCATGCCATGGCTTTGGAGCTACAAGAAGCCCGAGCCACAATGTAGTATGAAGCCTCAGCGGCCTCTGGAAGCTGCAGCTGCACTATCAATATGGCACAAAGCTGCAGCACCTTGGGAAGCGCAGATGACCCATCGCAATCCCAGCCACAATCCCCAACCTGGACTCTCTCCTCAGCTGACTTTATCATCTTCTTGCTCCCACTGTGACAAGGCATGTCTATCCTGGCCATTTTGAGGCAGCTGCTGATCATGAAGCCATCTTCCCCAAGTCTCATGAAAAAACTGCCATATGCGACTCTGGGAAGAAAGTCTTGTGCGACCAGCAGCTGCTTCATGAAGGGCCAGGCCATGCAAAGAAGATAGCAAAGGTGAGCTAGGGTGGCAGTGCAGAGGGCCAAAAGGACATAAATGGTGGGAAAAGGGGTGGATGAAGGGAGTTGTAGCATCCCTTCAGTAAGTGAAGGCAGGCTACCAAGTGCCCAATTTTGATCACATGACTATAGGGGTGCTGAAATAGCCTAATGCTTAAAGATTTGATTAGTGCCTTCGTTATGCAATGCTCTAACTTTCAATGGCCACTGAACGAATGATTGTAACTTGAGGACTACCTGTAGAATAACTGCATTTAGTCTAATGTAATCTATTCATGTGCCAATTTTAAAATTAGTAGGATTTATTATCCTTCCATTATATAATCCAACTCATTATATAGCTAAGTATTCTTAAAAGAATCAAAATGTATTTCACTTGCTAAATCAAAAAAACTTTGCTTTTTTAAATAATTTTTAAAAGAAAGAGTATATTTCAAAATTCCATCTTAGAAACATTTAAAATAATACCCAACTCTCTCTCAAATTATTTAGAACAAATACTTTAATCTTCCAAAAATTCATAGTGGATATATACTGCAATAGAAAAAATTTGCTAACTTATATAACTTTATTTTAAAGTATTTACATCTTAGTAACTGCAAATTATGACTCATTGTGAAAATCTTTACAATGTCAGATCTACACTATCAGAGTCAAATTTAACAGTCGTTCTTTATCTTACAAGAGTATAATTAATAAAAGGAAAAGTTGATACCCTATAAGAAAATATTACTTACCGTTTTCTGGCTGAGTTTTTTTAAGAGAGTCTATAAGAGTACTGACAGCTTTTAAAACAAATATTATTTCTGTAACTTGTTGCCTAGAGTAGGAATAAAAAATAAGACCTGATGTTAAAATTGTAGAAAGTTATAATCACAATTTGATTATACTTATTTTGTAAAAGACACTTTTGTCATTTCTCTATATCCCTTACTGTACTTTAATTAAAACAAAAGTTTGTATTTTATCTAAACATTTCTCAAAGTATTACTTGATTTATTTCCAGAATATTGGTCATTTCTGAGAATTTAATTAAAGTATCTTCAATAAAGCAGTGGAAAATAAGACTAGCTAAGTATAGTTGTGTTTTCATTATGCATATTAACAATTACTTGAGCAAGTACCGTGGATAGGATGTAGTCAAAACAAGCTTGCTAACAAATAATGGCGAGACATATGTATACTGGGGAAGAAAGGAAACTCAAGCTTTGCAGAACTACTGAAGTAAATTTTATGGAAAAAGAACCTAAAAAGCAACCCTTCTTCCTTGCCTCTTTGACACATAAGGTATTCTTAGCATGCTCAGATTTGTGTCTATTTTGACGGACAGAAACACCTGAGGTGGATTGGGTGACATTTTATTGCAGATCTTATTTGTTTCTAGAATTTTTGTACCCCGGCTATGTAAAGAATGATGAAGCAAGAGGTTGTTGCTGAGTTGTTTGTTTTTCTTTCAGACTGCTGAGTTTTGAAGCTGTTCTCTCTTAATAAAGAAATCCCTGTAATACATCATTTTTAAAATTACAGTATAGGCATTTCAAAATATGTTTCTGTTTCTAGGAATCTGTTGTCCAAACTGAGGGAGAATGCAAATGGATACTCTTTGGATAGTTGCCCGTATTAATTTCAAAATGTGCAATCTAAGGATTACTGTGTATGCGATTTCTTGCCAACACTTCTCATAGGAACATTAGAATAATTCACAATTTAAGCATCTTTCTTCTAAATTCTAATTTTAGGTAAATCAAATTAAAACTTTGTTTAGCTAAAAAAAAAAGTAAAAATCTCAGCTAAATATTATACATAACTATTGGCTAGGTCAGTGATGGCGAACCTTATTGTTGTTGCGTGCCCAAAATAACTGCACATGCGCTATTGTGCGTATGCGTGCCAGTACCCATAATGCAACACCCTCTCACATGTGCACCCCCCCATGCGGCACACTGCGCATGCGCCCTCAATATAAAATTTGCTTGATAAAAAAGTCAACCGCAGGCTGCGCAGCACCCCCCCTTGACCCCCACCATGCCTGCCGCCAGCCGGGGAAGGAGTATGTGGCCGCCCAACCAGCAAATACTGCCCCGTGTGCCTGAGCTGTCTCCCAGCGTACCTTATGTGCAGCCCTGCCATCCCAGAAAAGCAGCAGTGGCTTCAGGGGGAAGGACAACAGCTACTAGCCAGCTCAGGCGCACCTCACACTTCTCTCAGGCTTCCCTCGCGAGCCCTATCTTCTTATTCACCTTCGACGCTGCTGCTGCTTCCACGAGCGCACATGCGCCTGGCTGCTAGCAAGCTCAACTGCCTGCTTGCCTGCCCCACGGTTGCCGCAAGGAGAGCGAGATCCGAAAGGCTGATTGCCTTTCAGATCTCACTCTCCTTGAGGTAACTGCGAGGCGGGCAGGCAGACACACACACGTGCGCTCATGGAAGCAGCAGCAGCGGCGAAATGAGATAAGAAAGAGATAGGGTGTGCGAGAGAAGTCCTGGAGGAGGTTGATGTGTGCATGAGTCAGCCAGTAGTTCCTGCCCTTCCCCCTGCAGCCGCTGCTGCTTTTCTGGGGCAGCAGGGCTGTGGATGAGGAATGTTGGGAGCCAGCTCAGGTGCATCGATGCTGCCTTACCTGCCTTTGCCTGCATGTGCTTCGCCTTGAAGAGGCTGCTGCCGCCGCTCTCCCTCTCTGCCTGGCTGCACATGTCCACCTGCCCTCCCAAAGCAGCACATCACAGAGCTGCGCGCCCTCCACCTCTTCCGGCTCAGCAAACTCGGCTTCTCTTTCCTCCTGGCCAGATCCGTTGCCCATGCCAGGAGCAGAAGCTGACCACCTGCCTGGGTCATTTGCAGAAGGGAAGGAAAGCATTTTCAGGAGGCAGCCTCACGATCCCCTCCACGATTCAAAAAACAGGACACGTGGAAAGAAATGCTGAGTTTGCTGAGAAAGAGGAAGTGGGGTTTTAAAATGTTTTCCTCTCCCGCTTTCAAGATGCACATTGAAGAGCTGTGCGCCCTCCACCTCTTCCTTCTCAGTAAATTCTGTTTCTCTTTCCTCCTGGCCAGATCCATCCCCCGGGCCAAGAACAGAAGCTGACCTCCTGCCTGGATTGTTTGCAGAAGGGAAGGAAAGTGTTTTCATGAGGCAGCCTCACGATGCCCTCCCCGATTCAAAAAATGGGCCGTGTGGAAAGAAATGCTGAATTTTCTGAGAAGGAAGAGGTGGAGGTTTAAAAGTGTTTTCCTCTCCTGCTTTCCCAATGCACATTACAGAACTGCACGCCCTCCATCTCCACCAGCACAGTGCTGATCACCCCCCCCCCCGTTTTTTGAATCAGAAGGGGATTGTGACGTCTGACGTGGAGCTGCGCTGCCATTCCGCTTGTCTTAAAGGTGCCTTGCCCTGCCGCCCCTGTCAAGTGCCCCTTCCAGGGTGAGCAGCCCCAGCAAGAGAAAAGAAGCGTGCGCTTGCTCCTGCCATTTTTCCATTTGAAGGAAGCTTCATACTTCTTTGGCAGCGGCACAGTCCTTCCAGAGATGGTGTTTGCTGGGTGACAGCGATGGGAGTGAGGATCATGAGGGCAATGGGGAGGAGCTCCGCAGCTGCTTCACCAAGTTCAAGAAGCGGGTGCCGACTCCAGCAGCGTCTCCTCTTCCTTCTCCTGGCTGGCTGCCACAGTGCAGTCCCACTGTTGCTGCTGGTTCTCCTCTGCTCTGCCTCATGGGGAAGCTTTGCGAACAGGAGAGCATAGCATGGGGCTGCAGCTTCTTGTCCACACTGTAATGCTTCCTGCTGGCCAAGCACAAGCTCAGGGAATCGGTGAACTGCACCCGCTTCTTGTACTTGGTGCAGCAACTGCAGAGCCGCCTCCCTTGTCGTTGCCATCATGATCCTCACTCCCATTGCTGTCGCCAGCAAGTCACCTTCGCTGGAAGGACCGCCGCTGCCAAGCGTGAAGCATTACAGCAGGCTGTCTCTAGATCG
>JANHFT010004965.1:65985-79918 GCA_032467955.1 Pseudoxenodon macrops
TTATTGGGGGGGGGGTGCGTCTTATACTCTGAAAAATATGGTATATACGTAAATTACCTAAGTTTACTTTTTTATATGTCAGTCATTTTTATATATCAACTTTAATAGCTCACAAATTTGTGTTGATCCTGTCCCTTCTTGTTATATTTTAATACGTTTCTATTATGTTAAAGTTATTTTTATGTTTCTCTTGACCTACCATGTTTCTCCAAAAAGAAGGCCGGGTATTATTATTTTTTGACCCCCAAAAAATGGCTAGGCATTCTTTTTGGAGGGTTCTAATTATTGTCTCACCTCGCGGCGATGGCACAGACAACCCCACCCAGCAGGAGCCCACTGCTGGCCCACTTCTTCTGCAGCCGCTTGCCGCCACTCATACGCATCACCCTAACCTCAGTCAGCAGGCATCTGAAGGCGAAACGGAGGTCGGGGCAATGGGTGCGAGTGGTGGCAAGCGGCTGTAGAAGAAGAGGTAGGTGTCGGAGGGGTGCGTAAGTAGCGCAGCTCCACCCCCCCATCCCTACCCTAGCTCATTTTTTACCTGTGGCTTCACCCCACCCTTGCACCCCAGGGTGGGCAGGGTCTTAATTAGGGCTAATTTTGTGGGTGGGGCTTAATTTGATTGCATGTTCTCAAAAACGTGCTAGGGCTTCTTTTCAAGGTGGACTCTCTTTTTGGAGAAACATGGTACTAAACTTTAGTGCCTCTAATTTAGAGACTTCCAAACCAGTATATTGTTGTTTATAGCTGACTTAATTATCACATGTATTCTGAGAGACACTCAGGATGTTTAGAAGTTGGATGAACTCGGTCTCTAAGAAGAAATTAGGGACAAAATATTGTGACCATGAGCCCAACTGGATTCTGAAGCAGAAATTAGCCAGACTTGTTCCTATTTGCTGCCTCATCATGTTGACTTATATTTCTTTTTCTGATTGTTTTTAGTGGACAAGCAAACACACCCCGGACAGAGCTACCCATAAATGTTAATTATGCTTGCAGACAGAAGTAGGAAAAAGCTGAAAAACTCTGGTGTCCTTGACATAGGAATGAAATCTCATAGGTTTATTCAGTGTACAATTATAGAGTGTTTTCCAAACAATGTTAAGTACATTCTGCTTAGGGCCTATAAGCTGTTATATTTACTCCTAAACCAAGTAGGTTTTCAACGTCCTTAGAGAAACGTAGGGGAAGCACAGTTCCTGTGCTTGATGAATACACAGCATTTCACATATCATAATCACACACAATCATACACAAGCATACACATAAAAATATGTTAGACTCATTAGCATTGTTGGAAAAAATATTCAGAATTTCTTCCCTGAAAAAAACAAAACCTTGTTTCAAGACTAAAATCCTTTTCCCAAAATGCAGAAATTAACATCTCTGAGTATGAGATTTTCCTTATCCAATAGAGGAATCTTTTTCTATCAACAACATTGAGGTTAACAGAATACTTGTTTAATACAGACACAAGCTAATGACCATCCATTCTCAAAAAGGAATTATGTAAGCAACTGGTAACATTAATTGGTAGTATAAATACTTTAAAAAAATGAATATGAATCCCACTGAAATCAGCAAGATTTCAGTTAAACATAATGGCAAGTTTCATTAATTTCACTGAAACTTTATTGGATGAGAATTACACTGATTAAGATCTATCAATTTATATTTTACATGTACATTACATTTTAAATGCATTACAGCACCTGCAAATTAATTTCAGATTTGTATTTTTTTCTAAAAAATCTTGATTCAGAAAATATGTACCAAATATAATGTTAAAGAACTCTGACTAGCAGGCTCTAGCAAGAGCCTTCTCTGCTATTGGAATATTCTTCCCCTGAGGTGAAACAGACCCCCAACGATCCTAATTTTCTGAAAAGCAGTTAAAACATGGCTCTGTGGCCTTGCATGAGAAGCTCAAAGACGCACTCAGCTGTGGGGCTGGTTAGTCTCTAAATCATCTTTTAATTAATTTTTATCTGCCACCTCTTCAATTTTTAACTTTTAAATATACTGTTTTATATTTTAACATTTTATTGTATACTGCCCAGAGTTCCTATCTGAGGGATAAATGTGAAAAAATAAATACATAAATAATAAATTAAAAATGTAACATTAATCTATGTTGTGACAGATCTTTTGAATAAAGAATACTGAGCAGACACTTGAAACAGTTTATTTCAAGATGTAGGAAAATTATTTTAAGTAATTAAAGTTAATTATGGTTATTAATATATAATGCCATGATTGACAGCATAAAAGAAATTGAGTGCTTTTCATAAAGTATTTAAAAATTGTGTTACCTTTTGTAAGACATCTAAAGCTGTAAGTACAGCTTCTTGCAAACTTGTTAGAACTGCCTCAGTATATGATGGTAAGATGAAAGGAGATGCATCAGAACTGATTGGAACAGAGATTGCACCATGTAGAATGATGCCTAGTTTTTGGAGATCATCCATACTGAAACCTGTTTTAATGTGTTGATAAAGGGCTGGAAATATCTGTATTAAAGCTGTAAGAAAAGGCTGGCTGGGAATAAAAGTCATTTTATCAAAAGAAAGTGGCGGCTTTGTACTTTCTGAACCAATTCTAAACCAACTGTTCCATGCAGCCCACCAAAGATCCAAGTCTTCAATTTCATCAGTTATAACAGGGGGCTCAGTTGCACTAAATTTTCCAATCCTTTCTCCTATAGAATCAGTTCTCAAAAAAGATCTTCCAAGGCCAGTGGCAGTCACTGATCCTATGAGGACAGGCACAGGAACATTAATAGCAGGTGGTGTATCAGGTTTTTCTGTTTCTCTAACAGGAGATACAATTTGTAAGATTTCCTGAAAGCTTTTCAAAGCAGCCAAAGAAACCTCATTGTTTTTGCTGAGCGCAGCTGACTGAATGTGATCAAGAAGAACATCCCAAGCTTCAGAAAAATCTCCTATAAGGGAAAAAGAAAGCTCAGTAAGATATGCTTCATTATTACTATGATATATATCAAAAATAGCTCACTGGTTAGAGAAAAATTGATTTGTTATAAAATATACAAAATAAGATACATTACACTACTCTCCAAAGATGTGTGAAATTTCACTAGCCATTCTACCTCCTGGACACCATCCCAAATCTACAGTCCAATTCACTATTAAACAATACTATGCAAATTCAAGTTAGGAGACCATTTCAGAAGAAGTCCTCAGTGAAAGCAGAATGTCAACTAAAGTTTAATTTACATCATTTGTGTCATTTCACAATGACACAATGACATCATTTGTATCATTGCTTAATGACTACTTGTTCAACAACCATACAACCTTATGCTTGTGCTGAATGAGTGGTTCTTTATTAGTCCTCATAATTATGATCATGATCCAGGTGCTTGGTGACTAACTTATAACACTGCAGCATCTTGCAATCACATGGTTGCCATTTACTACCTTTATTGCTGTCTTCCTACAAGCAAAGTTAATGGAGAAACTGGCAGGAGGTCGCAAAGGAAATCACATGACACTGTGATTAATGCAATGGGATTGTTTGACAAGAGCCAGAACTTCCATCATTAAGTGGTTGATTACATGAAATTACACTTTACAACCGCATCACTTAGCATCAGACATTCAATCCTAATTACCTTTGTTAAGTGAAGACTACCTGTATATAAATGATGGAAATTTAAAGGAATCATATGAACTAATTAAAAAACAGTCCACTCTAGCACCTTGGAATGCTGTTTTGATAGAACATTTTTGTTGCACTTGAAATTCATTAAATTCAGATCCAATTAACAATAAGGAAACAGGGTTTTTGTTAAAAAATGAAGACATTACTTTTCAATTAATGCAGAATTGGCAAGAAAATCTTATGACATAATGAACTAAATAAATTAACCAAATTTGTATTAAAAATAAGAGTTATAAATATAATCAAGATGAAAATTAAATTTCTTATTCATGCAAAATACATCTGCAGAATCAAAATGTCTATATAAAAACCCTGTCTTAAACATAAATAAGAATCCACTGTACCTAAGGACTGCAACAAATACCGCCTTGTGTTGAATATTCTAGCTACTCCAGCCAATGTTAATACCCATGTCTCAGCCCACTGTTTCTCTGCTGTATCTCGTGAATGGTGAATGAGAATGTTACCACCACCAGATTCAATCTTCTCTTTATCAGCAGTTGTAGAAGATTCCCGTACTCTATCCAGCAAATGAAAGAGAACCTATAAAACATAAGATCTTTAAACTAATATCTAATTAATTAATAAATACATTGGCAAATGTCTTTTCTGTGATGAAGAATTTGTAATTGGTATTTTATTTTATTTTACTTCAAATCAGTTTTGACTCCTGGCAACTACCAGGATTAGTCAATTTTCTTGGCAAGATTTGCAGAAGGGAAAATTTTCCACTTTTCTTCCTAGGGCTGAGAAAGAAGGACTGGCCCAAGATCATCCAGTTAGCTTCATGCTCACGGTCTCACAGTTTCTAGCCTTATGTATTAACCACTACACTAAACTGGCTCTTATTTTAATTTAGCTACAATATAATTTTAAGTTGAGTTACCACCTTTGATACAGATTTAAGTGTTACAATAGCGCTAGCTTCTTTAAGTGCTTTTCCTTTGAAATGGAGTAGAATTTTAAAACATTAATGATAATAAAAACAGTTGCTTATACTGTAATAAAGAATTAGAATCATATTAGGCCACTTTCTAATTTCACTGAATTTTAAAAACATGCTCAAGTGAGAATATTGATTCTATTAACCAGGGATTCAAAATACAAAATAGATTTAGATAAAAAAGAGGGGGGGGGGAGAGAAAAAAATGAAGAGGACATTGTATGAGAAAACTTTATCTGACTGAGAGGACAGCAATCAGTGATTTTGCCATCTTTCTAGTTCAGGCAGATGGTTTGCTTAGTTGTTATGTTTATCAGCAACAATTTTGCAGGAAGCAATTGCAGTCCCTAAATGATGGCTAGCCTTTTTCTTCTTGCGTGCCAAAAATGGCAGTACGCATGCGCGCTAGTGCACGCACACCACCACATAAACCCCCCACGCACTGTGCACTGCGCCACCCCTCAAATTGGGTTGCCTTTCACCCTCCAGAGGCTACAGGAGGCTTCCCTGAAGTCTCCAGAGGGTGAAAAACAGCCCAATGGGACTTCTGGTTTGCTGTTGGGTTGTTTTTACCCTCTGGAGGCTTCAGGGAAGCCTCCTGAAGCCTCCGGAGGGTGAAAAACGGCCGAAAATCAAGGCTGAAAATCAGTTGGCCAGTGCGTACAAGCACGCTGCAGCTGACAGGGCAACACCTCGTGTGCCCTCAGAAATGGATCCGCATGCCATTTCTGCCCTAAATGATGTATGTTGTTGGTTGCAACCCAATACAGTAATTTGATAATGTGCACGAATCAGTCCACATATTCTTCTTTGACTTTTCCAAGCAAAAACTTTAATTTTCAAGAAGCAAGTAGTTGCCTTTTCAACAGTATGACTCAATCTTCTAATTCTATAAACTATATTTGATCTTTTACCTGTTGATAGAAATAACTAATCTCACTTTTTAGCAAATTATACCTATATCTATTTTTCATATATGTAAGATAAACTTTCTGGAGTTTCAGAGCACTCCTCTCAGAATTTACAGTTTCCAACTTAGGTGGAATGCAAAAAGAGAACATAATAAATATATCTGAAAAGAAAGTGAAGTCATACACAGCATCTTTACTTATATGTAATATACAGTGCATCCAGAAAGTAATCAGACCCCCTTCACTTTTGTCAACTTTGTTATAGTCTGATTCTACAGTTGTTGAAATTCATTTTTTCTCATTAATCTACACTCAGTACCCCATAATGACAAAGTGAAAGCAGAATTTTAAAAATGTCTGTAAATTTATTAAAAAGGAAAAACTGAAATACCACATTATCATAAGTATTCAGATCCTTTACTCAGTACTTTGCTGAAGCACCTTTGGCAGCAGTTACAGCCTTGAGTCATCTTGGGTATGATGTGACAAGCTTTGCACACCTGGATTGGGGAATTTTCTGTCAATCTTCCTTGCAAATCCTGTCCAGCTCAGTCAGGTTGGATGGCGACCATCGGTGGACAGCCCTTTTCAATTCTCTCTAGAGATGTTCAATAGGGGTCAAATTCTCCATTTGAGAATTATGAAGGCTACTAGCTCTTAGAAACCTTCAGTGCAGCAAAAAATTTATTGTACTGTTCCCCAGATCTGTACCTTGCAATAATCCTGCCTCTGAGCTCTGTAGGCAGTTCCTTTGACCTCATGGCTTTTGCTCTGCTACAGTATGCATTGTCAGCTGTGAAGCCTTCTATAGAGAGGCATGTGCCTTTCAAATCATGTCCAATCAATTTAATTTGCCACAGATCAACTCCAATCAAGGTGTAAAAACAGATTAGCAACAATTAAGAGAAATGGGAGGCACCAAAGCTAAATTACAAGTTTTGTTGCAAAGGGTCTGAATACTTATGCCAATGTGATATTTCAGTTTTTTATTTTTAATAAATTTACAGACATTTCTAAAATTCTGTTTTCACTTTGTCATTATGGAATACTGAGCATAGATTAATGAGAAAAAATGAATTTAAACAACTGTAGAAATCAGGCTGCAGCATAATAAAATTGACAAAAGTGATGGAGTCTGAATACTTTCTGAATGCATGTATATGACAAATCACTACAAAACACATGTTGCAAATACAGTCAAATGTAATTTACAGGCCTGGAAAGATTGGTAACAAAAAAAATATTGATACATGTTCAAATTTGCACTTTAAAATCTAATAAAAAGGATAATTTTCTCTTATATTTATATTAAAAAAATGGGATCAAGCATATTGTAAGAACAATATTATTACATATAAACATCAGTACCTTCCATATAACTGTATGCCATGTTGAATGCTGAAGTAAAGTTCCATGAGCACCAATTGTAGAGAATAGAGTCTGTCCGGCACTCTTTCTAACTGCAGGGCGTGGATCTACACAGAGTTCACCAAGCTTGGCATATAGGCAAAGCCAGAGGCAATCGAATGGTGGTGCGGGATGGAAGGGACGGTTTAATGTTACCCTGTTTTCTTCTGCCTGCTTCTGTAACACTAATTCTTCCTTGTTTAATTCCTTTTCAATAATTTCACCTCTTTGGAAGAAATAGTCTGAAATATTCCACTAGAAAACAAAAAAGTACTTCTTTGTAAACAAAGAACACAAGAAGAATGGCAATCCTGCACTGGAAATATTAAAAAAAAAACAGTGAAAATGCACAATATATATTTGATAAATTATAAACAAATTGTTCTGAACATTTAGCTATGCTTTAACTTGGTATTATTTTAGGCACCAGTTATGATGGATTGATTGATGCATGTAGGCATTTTGAGAAACTATTGTTAGGTATATTCCTTCTTAAATACGTGATTATTAGTTTGAATACTTAAAAATATTATAGAACACTTTGGCATTTCCCTTTTTAATGTAAACCAGTAAGATTAAAAAGTAGATCTTTTAGCCAAATTCCCACGGAAATGGAATTTCATCAAACACATTTTGGTTTAGAAGTGAACTATTTTCTTTTTAAAAAAAACCAATAACTGAAGTATTTATATGTATGCTTTAAATGGACTAGCTCCAATTTTAATCAAGTTGCTGATATTATGCAAAATATGTCCTATTTTGTATAGTAAAAATAACACTTAAAATGGCAATTGTATCTGCTATTTTATACAGAATACCATATTTTATATATCATAATATATTTTAAGATCAGTGAGTTTTACTTCAATGATACAGGTATATGTACAGTACTTGGATGCCCTATTATATTAACAGGTACAACCAGGAGTAAGTAAAGCTTGCTTAAAACTATAGTCCATAGCATTAAGCACATGGTTACTATAAGAGCATGTTACAGTGTATATTAGTGCATTAATGTGTTAGTATATTAATGATTGATATGTTGGTGAATTCCAAATAAAATTCTCTTTAGTTATATCTAAAAATGTGGTACCTAACTCTATTGATAGGTTCTATACTTTCACTGTATTAATATGCTAGTGATAGTTTAAAAATGGTAGCTGGACTATTATATTCAACTTTTTCTTTTAAGCTTGTGCTGTGGCTTCCTGCTGACCATAATAAGAATACTTATTGTTAACATTTATTTGCCAAACACTTTTATAACTCCAAATTTATTTAGAAGCAATCTCTAACATGATTTAATTTGGTTTATTTATAGGAAAGTGAAAGCAGAATATCAATTTAAACCTTCACATAAAAATCTACATATTTAGGGAGTAGAAATAACAATAAATTGAGCCTCACCAAAAGACCAATTGATGTTAAACTGATGTTTAGTTCTTGGTTGTGAAGCCCAAAACTTCCAGCAACATTTACTACAATCTGTAGGCAAGTACATGGCATTGTTGGCAAAAAGTCAGTCACAACCAACTGGAGACACTGGAATGCAGTCCGGATTAGAGACTCTCTGTTAACAAAATCAATATTTATAAATAAGAATTCTGATACAGGTGATCCTCAACTTATGATCAATTGTTTAATGATCATTTGAAGTTACGACGGATTTAAAGAAAGCTATCTGTGACCTATCCTTGAAGTTACAACTCCTGATCCCCATGGTCACATGATCAATTTATTTATTTATTTAAACATATAAAGGTTGAAAGAAGTGCATGGGTTATAATAATACACTGGCTGAAACTATTCCTCATATGTTTGAGTCATATACATATGGAGCATAACTATAAATCAACATGGATTAAGACTCATTAAAACTCCAAAATTCTGGCCTCTCCAAGGAGGAGTTTCTAATGATGGACTATGAATGTGTATTTAATGCATCTAAACATAGTATTAAAGATCAGGAAGTCCAACAGGAGCTGTCCACTTTACCAAAAAATGTTTTCTTGAGCAGATAGGCCTCCCTTCATAAATCAGTAAGATATGTATCTCCTAAATGTTCCTAAATTTTGGAGGGCACTAACTCTAGATCTGACACTCTGCCCAAAGCAGTTCTGGAGGGCTGATACAAAAAGGTTCCATATGAGTTGAGACTGTGCCCCTGTGGACAAGGGGGTCATTGAAACCACGTCCTGCTGAGCTGCACCTTCTATAAAGATCTCATCTTCAATGACTCATCTTAACGTCTTACTCGACACAAAATATCCCAGTAATTCTGATCCTTATTATGCACATGTCAACCTAAGGTGAGCAGGCTGAGGCCATCTTGGAGGCTTCAGGATTGCCACAAGGAAAAAGAAGGATAGGGAGGAGAAAAATAGATACCTGGGGTTTTATAGTCAAAACAAAAAGTTTTCCTATGGGAACCAACAGGTGGCTGGGGAGAAGAGGAGTGGAGTAACCATGGCCAGCACCTTGATTGGACAATGTGACTGATGACTTGGGGAAAGGGGGGAACTTTTATTTTTTTAATTAAGTGAAAACCGTGGGAACCTTCAGTTGTACCAATATGATATATCCAATAAACCATTCCTTGAGGAATCTACCTGTCTCTGAGTTCTGTTTTCTTTGTGTGCATTACTTGGAACGCTGACATTAAACCGCCTCTGGCTTAACAGTCCAATCTAACCGGAGCTGCTCTCCAGGGTCCTGAAGCCAGGCTGCTCACCCGATCTACCGAGGGAGCAGAGAAGACTCAGGGAAGATTGCAGGGATGGAAAAGTGAGAAGAAGTCTCAGGTGCTGGCACTGCCCCCCTTGAGAGCTTGCAGACCCCCATGGAAAGCCAGCAGGTGGCGGCAGAGCTCGCCTTTCAAATGGCGACCCGGCTAAAGGTTCGCGCAAAATGGTCAACCACCAGGGATCTGTACCAGGGTTTGATATAGGGACTGGCAAGAGATTTTCCCATGACCTTGCCGTGGAAGTCGGTGGCCACTGCTCCTCAATGGATGGTAAGGGAATCTCTGGAGCTGGATTCATCTGGGGACTGGAGATTCCAGATGGAATTCCACAGACAGCCCTTGGAGGGCTTACCAGAGAGGTTTGACAGGATGAGCCTTGAAAGCCTGGGGCAAGGCCAGTCCTCTTCAAAGAGAAAAACGATGGGTCTATGAGGCTATGCATGGATTTTAGAGGAATTAACGCGGTTTGTGTGGAAAATATGTACCCACTCCCCCACATGGAAGACCTGCTAGCCCACCTGGCAAAGGGAAAATATTCACTAAATTAGACTTGTAAGAGGCGTACTACCAAGTATGAATCAAAGAAGGGAATGATTGGAAAACATCGTTTAATTGCTCCCTAGGGAAATTCCAATTTAAAGTAATACTGTTTGGCCTCTAAGGAGCCCCTGCTGTGTTCATGCAACTAATCAATGAAGTGCTGCATGAGGACTTGTACTAGGGGATCCTTGTTTATTTAGATGGCATTCTCATTTTCATTGAGACACTAGAGGAGCTAATCAAACTGGTGCAACAGATACTCAACAGGTCCTCGCAGCCAAGAAATATGCAAAATCATCCAAATGCGAATTCCACCAGTCCAGCCTAGTCTACTTCAGGTATTGAGTGTCCAGGGAAGGCGAAGAAATGGACCCAAGCAAAGTCAAAACCGTCGTGGACTAGCAGCCCCCTCACACCCCCAAGCAACTCCCAAATTTCCTGGAGTTCACCAACTTCTACAGATAGTCCATTCCTTCTTTTGCTGAAATTGCCCTCCCAATTACTGAACTATTGAAAACTGGAGGAGGGTGTGTGTCAAATAATGACCAGGTCAACCATTACAATGCCAGAAGGCATTTGAAACCCTCAAAAGGCTGTTTGCCAAAGAGCCAATTCTCAAGCACCCAAACCCAGATCATCCATTTGTCGTCAGCGATGTGGCCATCGCCACAGCCCTCCTCCAAAAGAATGCAGAGGAAATCTGCAATTCTGTGCCTACACCTCCAAAAAATTAACAGAAACTGAAAGGAGATGGGCAACATGGGGTGAGGAAGCTTATGCAGTTCGATGGGCTCTACTGACATGGTGCCACTTTCTTGAGGGAAGCCAAGTGCCATTGAAGTTTGGACAGATAAAAAAAACCTGGAAGCCCTTACGACCCTGTGGAAACTTTCCACAAAGCAAGTCCGATGGGCACAATATTTCAACTGATTCAACTTCCAGCTGAAGTATATCCCTGGGGGTACGGGGGAACCTTCTAGCAGATGCTTTGCCATGAAAGCCACAGTACAACAGCAAACACGAGGACATGGCCTATGCCATATTCCCCCCCCTCAACTGGCGACACAAGCCACCACCAGAAGACAAGTAAAATGACAAAGAACCAGAGATGGTGGAGGTTTAACTAAAAAATTAAAAACCAAATTGCCAGCTGATCCATGGTACAGGAATAACTGAGGGGTGCTGACCCTTAGGGATGGAGTAGCCAGGAAGGGCTCCAAGCTGTATGTCCCCAGCAGCTTGTGCCTCCAGATACTCCAAAAGAGCCATGACTCCAAGAAGGCAGGACATTCTGGTTTCCTGAAGACCTTGCACCTGGATAGGAGACACTTTTGATGACCAAAAATGAAAGGAGACATTGAGGACTATGTCAAAAGCTGTGCAACCTGTGCAGCGATGAAGACAAGAGAAGCCCCCAGGGTTGTGGCAGACCCATCTCGACCTTGGGAAGAAATCACCATGGACTTTATAGTAGAGCTCCCTGAAAGTGGTGGCAACATGGTCATTTGGACTGTGATAGACCTGTTCTCAAAACAAGCCCATTTCATAGTCTGCTCCAGTTTCCCATCAGCCCACAAGCTGGCCAAACTGTTTGTAAAACATATCTACAGGCTACATGGGATCTCTCATAGAATCATCTCTGATAGGGGAGTCCAATTTACAGCTATGTTCTGGAGGGAGTTTATACAATCCATTGGGTCCTCATAGAGAATTAGTTTGGCCTTTCATCCAAGTACTAATGGGGCCATGGAACGGACTAATGGCATAGTTGAACAATATTTAAGATGCTATCTCAGTGGTGAACTTTCTTCTTGTGTGCCAAAAATGGCAACGCGCACGCACTAGCGCACACATGCGTGCCTGCACACAACCCACACACACACACTGCACTGAGCGTGCACATGCGCGCGTCCCCATTGGGCCATTTTCAGCCCTCCAGAGGTTTCAGGAGGCTTCCCTGAAGCCTCTAGAGGGGAAAAACGGCCCAATGGGTCTTCCGTTTTACCCGTTGCACTGTTTTTCACCCTCCAGAGGCTTCAGGGAAACCTCCTGAAGGCGAAAAACGACCCTACGGGCAAATCGGAAGTTCAGGAACGGACTTCCAGTTTGCTTGTTGGGCTATTTTTTTACCCTCCGGAGGCAAAGACTCATAAAGCGGAAGCCGATAAACATCGAGCCCTCAGAAGCCTTTCCAGATAAGAAGCAAAGTTTACCTCTCAACAAAATACTTGAAGCTAAAACTCCCCTGCAAGACGTTAGGGTCAAAGTTCATAGGGCCCTTCCCAATAATGAAAGTGAGTAACCCAGTTACAGTACAGCTAAAACTCCTCTGCCTACTAGGGAAAGTGCATCCGGTCTTTCACAGCAGCTTGCTAAAATCGGCGGTAGACTCCCAGCTGAGGCCAGTAGACCAAGCAGCCCCAAAACCAATCTTAGTGCAAGGGGAAACGCATTACAAAATAAAGAGAATCCTAGATTCCAGGGGTATTGCAATACCTAGTACAATGGACAGCTCTCTGAAGCTACATGGGTAAAGAGCTGGGATGTAAAGGAAGATAGGCTGGTCAAACAGTTCCATGAAAAATAGCCTCAAAAACCAATGGGACCTCCGAGGGCAGGAAGAGATGATTAATTTGAGCACCGATTAGCCTCTATGTGATTTCTTTTCTTTTTCAGGAGGCTTCAGGGTTACCACAAGGAAGAAGAAGGGATAGGGAGGGGGGAAATAGATAGCTGAGGTTTTAAAGTCAGAACAAAATGTTTTCCTGTGGGAACCAAGAACATTCCACCAGGTGGCTGGGGAGAGGAGGAGTGGAATAACCAAGCAACCGGCCAGAACCTTGATTGGACAATGTGACTGATGACTTGGGGAAAGGGGAGAACTTTTACTTTTTTAATTAGGTGAAAACCATGGGAACCTTCAGTTGTGCCAATATGATGTATCCAATAAATCATTCCTCGAGGAATCTACCTGCCTTGGAGTTCTGCTTTCTTTGAGTGCAATACTTGGAACACTGACAGCACAGTACTATCAGATCAGTATAATGTAGTTTCTTTCAACATAGTTTGGTTTTGCTATAATGTCTGTAAAATTAGACAGACATGGTTATTCATTAATAATTTCATAATTATTAATAATTCACCAACAATTATTAATAAGTTCACCCTCAATTGTAATATATTACTACCGTGTTTCCCTGAAAATACGACATGTCCTGATAATAAGACCAAGCATACTTTTTGGGGTGGGCGTAAATATACGACCTCCCCCAAAAACCAGCCCTCCTGAAGGGGTCGGCGTGGCCAACATAGCAGGCAGCCCTTCTATTCCCCAGTCAGCTAGGGGCAGCTGGACCCATTACCACCACCCCCAGTTTTTGGCGCTTGCCCGCCTCCCATCAATTTCCCCTTGCCTACAAACTCCTGTCCAACTTGCAAGAGAGCAGCCGCCTGGCACCTCTTGCCATGTGAGCCCATCCAGTGGACAACCCCCCCTCTGCCGGGCAGAGTGCCGTTCACCGACTAAGAGGTAAGAGGCAGTCGGGCCAGCCGCCTGCTGCAGAGTCTTCCGGCAGCGGGGCAGAATCTTCTGACAGCAACCGCTGTGGAAGTGCATGCCCCGCTCTGTGCTTCCAGCTCCATGCGGGGCTGCGACTCCCTTTGCTGCCTCTCTGCCCCGGTTGCCAGAAGACACGGCAGCAGGCG
>JANHFT010004966.1:8907-21718 GCA_032467955.1 Pseudoxenodon macrops
TGAAAAAGCTTCTTGTATGAAAAGCGAAATGTCTTCAAAGAAAAACCAGAAAGTCCAGTTGCCTCTTGAAAAAAGCACCTTTGGGATATACATGATATTCATTATAATTCATTAACTTTTTAAAAGGTATTTAAAAACAAAAATAAGACCAAATCAGATATAGGAATATACAATTTGTAGAGGAAGTTAATTGAGAGAGAAGGAAATGACAGAAACTTAAGGCCATTTTTTCCTTACTAAGAACTGTTTATTGTGAGTTAAAAAGCTGCCAGGAAGTAGCAATATTATTAGGGGGGGGGAATCTCCCTCCCCTTTCGTCCATGTGAACTTCCGCTTAAAACCATAGTGTTCCATAAAACTCATCAGGAAAATATTAATGCAGGTGCCTTATGATACTCTGTGCAAAATGCATATTTTTTGCCAGCTATTCTTTTCCTGATGGTAGAAAAAAAGTCCAATATGGAATATCACAACTCACTTCCAGAGAATTCACACATCTGGAACAGGTCAAAGCCTCTAACTGGGAATAAACAAACCTCAGGCCCTGAAGATAGTGCAGAGGGACACATCTCAACTAAAGGGAACAAAAAGAGAAGAGTGAATATGAAAAAAAATATCCATTGCAGGTTCAATAATCCTGTCCTGTATACATATATATACCGGTACATGGGGATATGTATTCGATACAGCAATAAAGAAATTGTTTCCCTCCAGATGTTGCTGAACAACTGCCAGCATCCATGCTCTTGCTAGTTATCAATTCTTAAAAGCTGATCTGCAGCACGTTATATAAAGTTTCAACTTTGTCCTCCTCTGGCACGATAGGATCCTATTTATTTCATATGTATTTTTCCTTAACTCAAACAATACCACCTTGCAAAAATAGAGCTAGAGTATAATTATACAATTTTGTGAGCTCTTTCGAGTCCTATCTACCATGCTATTATGTAATTGTTATATCAAATTTAGTATTTAGAAAGACTCTTTTTAGAACATGCAGCAAACTAAAATTAGTTTCAATATTTTGGGGGGGGAAATCAAATATTCTGGAGGGAAAAAAAGTTAGGAATGAAATATCTCACTATCCAGCTATCAATATATGCTTGGGAGAAGTACTGCTTTATCCCCCGGTGCTCCCAGAGATAACACCAAACCATACTTAAAAAGACTCCGTAGTAGTACTTGAAACTCACCTCTAAACGTCGCAATGATTTAAAGGGAGAAATCTTCACAGGAGCTGGTAGAGAACATTCAGGAACAAATATGAGCTGAAAGAAACATAAAGAGTGACAACAACTATTAGCAAAGGTATCCAATATTGCAAGCTCATCTTATTCCCAAATATGCAGTTTTGCCTCCTACAAAGTGTTATGAAACCAAGCTGGTGCCATTTCAAAATGTTCATCCTTATATCAGCAATTGTGAAAAATCCAGCAAATGAAAGAATGAATAACTACCAGAAGTAAGCATGTAGGCATAATGTTGCACCCCAAGTACGGTATATAGTTGCTAGAGTTCTAGTATTAATCTAGCTATATCTTACAGGCTAACCAATAAAGAGAGTACTAAAGCATGCACTTCCATTGGGAGTTGCTTTTGCATGATAATCCTGTCTAAGAATCTCAGAGAAGCAATAGTAGCTGATGTGGGAATCTGGGAAAATGGAGTTCATTTTCCCCATTTTGTTTTCTGGTTTTCCTCACTAAACAAATTCAGGAAGACAAAGCTCAAAGTAAAAATGAATAGAAATGGGATGGCTGTAGATTTCATTCGTGACTTATTAATTACTCCTAGATTTCCAATAATGCATTTAAAGCAGTATTTTATGTAATATTAAACTACTATAGATAGCCGGCATAAGATACAACCTAGAAGGCCCTCAAACTCAATCTACAAGCAAAACAATTGCTATGACAAAGCAAGCTCAGTGAAGAACAAAATGGAGCAAGGATGATTATTTAAATAGAGATTTCAACAGCAATCTACGCACGATAAAGTCATCATAAAGATATAAAGGCTGACTATATGCTGATTATTTAGCTAAAAATATTTCAGAAGAATAGAAACTGGGAAAGGGGGCAGAGGCATGCAACAGGAGCCGTTATCATCACATCAAATAGTATATAGTAATAAATAGACATGAGGGCTTTAGATAATCATCGAAGTATCTATTCCATGACAGGAGGGTGAGATACCATATTCCCTTCTGCTTTGTTTAAGAGGTTTCAATTTTTTTAAATAAGTGAACTCTGTAACAATTCAAGCACACCTTTACTCAAGTGTCCACTATGCAAGATTTGTATGTTCTCATAGAGAACATCTGTTGTAATGAATAGTTTCAAGACTCATTTCTCATGTAAAGGTTAAACTTGAATGCACATTCTTTAAATAGTAACACAGCTTTTCAATTAATTTCATAATACACTAAATTACAGAGTGCCACAGCATAGCTATCTCAAAATAGGAAGCATATTTCAATCCACTCCAGTATATAATCCCTGTTCTTGCTAAATGTTCCATGACTATCAAAGCCTGAATTTACTAAAAAGATTACAAGTCTTTTGCCTACTAGTTAAAATGAATGGGATGGTTTTATACGCTTCCCTATGCAGCATCTCTAACCTTAAAATACCCAAAACCAAGAGATGCAACTAAAATGGCAAAGAAAGGTTCGACTTCAGAATAATATAGTCTCTATTTTTATTCAGATCTCAAAAATAACATCTATCACTTTTTGTTATTTTTTAAAAAAAATCCTCTTTCACACAAGTTATTCCTGGTAAATTAAAAAAAATAAAACGAGTCACGTACAAGTCTGGTATTTAATGAACAGTAATTTCCCCCCCAAAGAACTTGTCATTTTCCCCTGCTGAAAACAATTGCAGAAAGAAGAAAGACACATTTCAGATTATACTACTAAAATGTATCTGCAATTTCAGTAAATGTATACACACTTCAGTTTAAATCTTCTGGGCACACAGCTGAGATCTACAGAGCAGAGTTAAGTCCTACTGTTCAAGACCTCCAACTTCAATCAGATAACTCATATTCCTCTAGCCTTCTTAGATATACCATGACATGTCTCTTCAGTTATCGTGAGGCTAAATTGATAAAACATTCATGAATACCGATTCCAGCACATCCCAGATCCCCAATCTGCTTTTTGTCTGCTTGAACAGATGGCATGGATATACATTTGCAGCCAAGAGGAAGCTAGTTCCTTTGCCAATCGTTCACCACCTCCTCAGTCTTATGCCAAGTAGACCTGGCAGAAACTGCTGTTGCCCACACAATAGTTTCTAGACAACAGAACAGAGAGCACTCTAGACATATTGTAATTTCATCAGGAACATCATCAACTTCCATATTTTTGTGAAATAAGCCTACTTAAAGTAATTTCATTATTTTTCTTATCAGAGTTATATTGAGAGCACTGTAAAATTAATTTAATTAAGCACCACAAACAATGGAGGACATTCTACATTTACGCTGTTAGTAAACAAAAATGCAGAACTATACATCCAGGAAACTAATATAACTATATGCTACAGAAATACATTTAAAAAATTAAAAAACGCAGAAAAAGCAAAAAGGGGGAGGGAGAAAGAAAAATAGAAAAATAACCTTCCCCTTCATCCTCACCAAATATAATCCACATTAACAACTTATCACTATCTCTTAAAATGTAGTCAAACACTTCATCGTTCCATACCTTACCCCATTCTCTATAAGCCCATCTCTAAAATCTCATATTTCCATATTAATCAGTAAACACCCAGTAAGTAATCAGTAAAAGCCCATAAATAACAACATATATATTACAAATTAACCAATTTAAATCATTCCTTTCCATTTAAACAGATTCCTCCCCATTTCCACTCTTCAAATAATCAAAGTCCAGTCCTAGTTAAAAAAAACAATCATTACCAGAAATAACTATCACCATGGTCCCAATTTTTTAAAAATCACCTAAAATAGCAACCTATTATTTTGATCTTAATCAAACAAACCAATTATGTATCCTTTCTTTCTCGCCACAATCTTTAGAGTCCAGAAAATTCTAACATCCACCTTCTCAAAGTTTCTACATTTCTTCTCTCAAAATTCTTGTCCTCAACTTTGCCAAGCCCCCTTTATAATTCCAATGTGGCATCTTCAGCAATCTTTTAAAAAATGCTCCTTAAAAAATATTTTATGCAACATGGTTCTCTGTAGACTCACAAAGCTAGGGCCAGACTAGATGGACTAATAACCAAATTCACATTAGCAGCATTTCATAGGTTAATAATTAATTTCTCCAAACTTTGAATATTCAAGACTAAAGAACAGCCACAAAGAGCTTTATACTATCTAATTCAATTTACTCCTTAGCAATTTGCATTAGGAATCTTTCCCTTTTTCCACACATTTTTATTTAGATTTGCAATTTGTGATGCTTCTCAATGAAAGAGGTTATGGAGATTGTTATATTTCATTGTATATGAGACAAAATGTTTTATGTGAAAGCAAAGTTAGCTTTTTAAAGACTTCAACAACACTGGTACAAATTTTTGAAAACAATTTGATGGTACATGATTCGTCAATCAAAGATGTTGATGAACTCTAACTTTCAGTGCCGTTCAGCATTGGCTACTCAGGCTGGAGATGTTGAAAATTGCTGTTCAGCAACATCTAAAGACCAAGGATTCTCTGTTATATCATAATTATACAGCAGAGTAGTAACATTCAGTTATATCAGAACAATCCAAATATCCAAATCCAAATCCTCTGCAAGATATAAGCTTTTTCCCAAAGCAGGCATCTAATACACAGAATTTCACATTTTAGGACACACCTTCAGTGAGAGAGTTTTTTGCAAGACATCAAAAAGAAACTGGGCTTGAAGAATAGCAGATGTTTCAGCAGGGTGTGATGAGAGTGCAATGAAGCCATGATTCTGATTTCGAGGCAGTAGGTACTGCTCAAAGATCTGATTGAGAATTTGAAGTGTGGAAGTGAACAAGGTCAAGGTGCTAGTACCATCCAGAATCAAGTCCCCTGATGAAAAAACAAACAAACATTAACATTAACAGATCAATGTATATTTACTGCACAGAATAACTGCATGAGGGAAAGGTCAATAATATACAGGTGGTCCTCGACTTACAACAGTTCATTCAGTGACCGTTCAAAGTTACAACAGCACTGAAAAAAGTGACTTATGACCATTTTTTCACACTTATGACCCATGGTCACGTGATTCACATTTAGATGGTTGACAACTAGTTCATATTTATGGCAGTTGCAGTGTCCCAGGGTCATGTCATCATCTTTTACGACCTTCCAACAAGCAAAATCATTTAACAACTGTGTTAAAAACTGCAGTGATTCACTTAACAACCATGAAAAATCGTAAAATGGAGCAAAACTCACTTAACAAATTTTTCACTTAGTAACATAAATTCTCGGCTCAATTGTGGTTGTAAGTCGAGGATTACTTGTAATGTTAACGTGTCATGATTGCCACCCTTAATGTAAGGGATGAAGCTAGCAAGGGAGCAATTAGTGGTTATCAGGCCAGGCAGAATTACTACGGAAACACTAAATTTCTCTATCCCAACACTTGGAAGACAGGGATACTTTATCATTGTCTTGAAAAGACAAGAATAAACCTGGGACGTTTAAAAGGGCCAGAGAGAGACCACACTTGATTTTTGTGTATATGTTTTCTACCTATATGCAATAAAGCCATGTTTTGTCTGAGGACTTTTACTGTAAACAAGTTTCTGGATACTGGGTGGACTGGAGAGCATGTTCTACTGCAATACCTGGACTAAAGTCTTACATTTAAAAGCATGGGATGCAAGCTACTCTACACACTCCACAGATAGATATATAAAGTATATTCCACTCTCCTGAACTAAAACCTCCGTTTATATTTAAAGCATTAGATTCACTGTAATGATATGAGGACTTTTCCCAGATTACATAACTACTGGTAGGTAACTGGAAAAGCTGCAATTACCTTTAGTGTACATGAGAAGTAGAATCAACAGAAATGGTTGGCAGACATGAAACATTTATTCCTCTTTGGGAAATGACACTTAGGGAAATCTGGAGTCTATACTTTAAAATGTTTTAGAAAGCATAAGGGGTAAGTATAGTTAAATTAATTGAAACTCTGTTTATTGATCTAATCCAATTTTAAGGGCACATATCATGCAGAGAATATAAGCTAACCATAAAAAAGTAGTTGGGCAATTTTTGTTTCATTTTGTTACTCGAACATCAAACAGAACCTTCCTCAATGAAGAATGAACAAAGGTGAAAAATGTACCTCTGCAGAAACTTATTTAACAGAATACAGGTAGTCCTTGACGGACAACTTTAATGATGGTTTGGAATTACAACAACCTCCAAAAGGGAACTTTACAGCAAAATGTTGAACCACCATTCCTGTGGTCACATGATCACGATCTGGCTGCTTGGCAACCTGTGCAAATTTACAATCGGTTACCAAGCAGTCCACAATCATGGGTTTGTCATTTGCAATCTTCTCTGTTAGCTTCCACAGAAGGTCAATGAAGAAGTCAGCAGGGAAGGTTGCAAGCAGCTGCTGCTTGCCAACAAGACTCCCTCTTATATCTGAGGGCTGAAAAGAGCTGCCTACCAGGGAAGCAGAATTCCTTCAGCATGGTGCAGAAATGGAGCACAAATCCTGAAGATTTGAGATCAGTTCCTGCGCCCTGCCAGAGGAGTTTCCTCCTCTGCACGAAGGGAAGCTGAACTCCTTCAGTTAGATGCAGAAATGCATCTAATTGAGGATTTGAGCTCTGTTCCTGCTCCCTGCTGAAGGATTCTCCCAGCTGTGCATGGAAGGAGAGCTGAACTCTTTCAGCCAGCCCCTAAAGACAAGAGGAAACCAAAATCCAAGCAGAAAGCAGAGAAACAGTGTGGAAAGTACAGAGCACAGGGTGCTTAAGGTGGGCTGCGCCAGAACACCCAGCACAGACCATGCACAAGTGTTTCTTCACAGGGACTGAAAATTCTATTCGGATTTTGGCAGGAAGGATTTTCAGCTTCTAAGCAAAGAGGCAGTACAGTAAAGAAAGTAGTACAGAATGCTTCAGCAGGATGTGACAGGCTTCCGATAAGTGTCTCTCTGTTCAGGAACTGAAAATCCTGCTTGGATTTCATCAGACAGAATTTTCAGGTTCTGAACAGATCCTTCCAGATCTCTCCCACCACCCACAAGACACCCTACGTTCCTTGTGTGGAACTCTGTCCACCTAACGACCTGCAAGATTACTTGATGATCACAACCAGGAATGCCAGACTTGCAGTCATTAAACAAAGCAGTCACATATCTCACTTAATGATTGCTTTGCTCAGTAACCAAGATTCTAGTCCCAATTATGAATGTAACTCGAGGCCAACCTATACATGGGTAAAGCCTGATCCTAATATTATCTTCCTTTAGCCTAATATATGTATCACTGAGTTTGGATTATCTTTGATATCTATTACAAGTACGGGCTGTGAGAAAAACACTTGTAGAGCTTTGGTAAATATACTAGCCATGGAAATTCAATTCAACATTTTCTCCTATTTAAAACTCTTGCTGTGCCCGAACCCAGAGCTTCAACATGCAACCATTATTATTAATTTAAGCAATCATTGCATAGACCCAAGGCAAACCCAAGGATAGCCATATTTATTCCCATTCCAGAGTAAAGCTTAAGGCCATTTTTTAAATATGTCAAAGAAAAGTTCTCCACATCATTAGAGCCTCACCAGAATCCTGCAGCAACTGTGCTAGACTCTGAAGCATTATTTTTTTGGGTGCAGACGGTGCCATCTGCAAAGACAGAGGGGGGGGGGGGGAAGAAAAGAAATAATGATAATTTCTTGGGAACCAGAAAGTTCAAGCCACATTTAGTTATCTCAACACATGCTAATTCAAAAGAAGGACTTTAACCAAAAACAACCATGAAAGCAGAGACTGGTGAATCACAATCCCCTACCTGAGAAAAGAGTCAAACCCCAATGAAGAAGTGATTGACTCTCTGTTCAAAGACTTACAGGCACAGTCTGAAGCTTAAACCAACCCAGGCAGGCTCCAAGGCCAACCCAGGCACTTCCTAAACCAAATGTTGCAATACTCACGTGCAGGCGCGTGACAGCGACCATAATTTATCCACCCTCCCCCTCTTTATTTAAGCAAGGGGCTAAGTAGCCTTCCTTCCACTTGACCCCAATAACGAACCCTCACCGACCAAAGGCCAGGGGAAATTTCTTTTCTTTCTTTACCTACCCTAAACAGGCCGCAGAGTACTGTACTGCTCAGAAATCACCAGGTTCCCTCCCGTTCCATGACAGGAAAGGGAAGCCTGGCGCAGGAAAGACAAAGCAACCAGCAGACGGTACAGGCAACGCCAACCGGCCCGGAGGTAACCATGGTAACGCTCGCGTAGCCTCTCCACCACCTGGAGGGAGGGGGAAAAAAAAACCCCTCTTAAAACTCGCCTTTGGAAACCGATGCAACCCCACCGTCCCTAGAAAATAAGGTAGAGTCCTTCCTGGCTTCCGCATTACCATAGAGCACGTACAAAATTGCAGAGAGTGTCCTCCGGGTTCCGCCAAACGGAGACAGCCGGTCCCGCCTCTGCTCTTGTAAATTTGCCTTCATAGCCGCCCCGTTCCCTTCGCCTTAGTTCGTGGTAACCGCGACCTCGGGTTTTCCCCCGCTTACTTCTATATCCACTTTGTAAATTTTCTCAAAGCCGTTAGACTCCCCACCCTATCCTGCTCCTTCTACACGAGGAATAGCCAAAACTCATATTTCCAGGACAAAAACCACCCTTAAAAATGCCTCCTAACACATACACACACACACACACACAAACCGGGCATCTGAATAGCAAGCGACATCCCGCTTTGCTGAAACCAACATAGTTTCTGGGTGTGCATACTTAAGCCTGGAACTAATTTTTACGCTGTAACCCCCAAATACGTGGCATAATATATTTAGGCATGTGCAGAGAATCTGGGGAGAACCAGTAAAAGTGAATATAGGTAGTCCACGAGTTACAACCACAACTGAAACCAAAAATTTATGGTGCTAAGTGAAACATTTGTTGAGTGAGTTTGCCCCCATTTTACGACTTTTCTTGCCACAGTTGTTACATGAATCCCATTTGTTTAAGTTAGTAAAATGGTTGTTAAGTGAATCTGGCTTCCCCATTGACTTTGCTTGTCTGAAGGTCACAAAAGATGATCACGAGCTCCGGTCACAGCAAGCGTCATAAATATGAGTCAGTTGCCAAGCATGTGAATGTGATAAGATTGTGACCAAGGGGATGCTGCAATGGTTATTAAGTGTGAAAAATGGTAATAAGTCACTTTTTTCAGTGCAGTAGCTTTGAGCCTGCACTAAATTAACTGTTTTCAGTTGAGGAGTACCTATATATGTAGCTCATCATTGAACTGTGGAATCAACCAAGCAAACAACCAAATTCAGAGAGCACCATGGGCTGTATAACATTGGAAAAGGATTTTCAGGGCTTTCCAGAACAGTAAGTAAGGACTCTTGCATTTCAGATTGCTATGCTGCATAAATCTAGCCATAAAATGGCTGCAACAAAGTCTCAGGATTCCTTTTTTTTAAAAGCTGATTTATAACAGCCAGTCAAAACTATATTATAATGTTATAGAAATACCATTTTTATTTAAATTCTTTGCAAACAACAATACTATAATTTTAACATTCACAACCATATTCATCTGTTCCTATGTACTTCCTATTTTAATTTTGCTATTGTCTTTTGGATGTACACTATATGGCTGGGTAACCTGGAATTTTTTAGATGATGCAAAACTACAATTTTCCTTCATAAACATAGAACATACTGCTCAACATACAAAGAGGGCCACTGGTCCCTTTGCACTATTTGAAAATGGTTGGTATTTAAACAGTTGGAATGTTCAATTGCTTACTTAGAAATTGATTGCTATTATATATCAATACAGTATGAAAACGGTTGTGTATATTTATTACTCCACCACAAACAGTTTGTAATTACAGCCACTAAATCTATCCACAGACCATATTATCTAAATTATAATCACAACAAGCAGAGAATGATAAGAGCTGGAGTCCCATATAAATGAGCATCATATAAAGCATTTAGTAAGCTTTAGGAAAAGGGATAAAAATGGGAAGAAGAAATAAACCCATTAACTGATGGAAAATGGATAATTTCTTGATCCCTGAAGCATTTGGGTGCTTCCTCATGTGATTCTGCACTAATCTGGAAGCACACTTAGACTCCTATATTCTCATAATGCCAACAGTGCTGAAAAGCTGAGCTAATTTATTCTGATTCAGTTGGTTTAGTTAGTTGAAACCCCAGGGGAAACCAGTGACTTTCTTTCCTCATTGGAAAGATCCCTATTCCTGTCTCCTGAGTTTCAGTTCTCTAAAAGAAATTCTAGCTTGACAGCTTTATAAGTTGTCCTTTGCAGCTCAGACAAAAGGAGCAAGGTGAAATTGAGATGCGTTTTATCAGAAAACAAATGACAGTTTTCTGATCTCTTCTGCTCTGTACTAGTAGTCATGCAAAGCACCAGGCTGTTTTTATTTCTGTTTTTTTTCTGATGAGGGTTGCTACAGAACATGCAGGAGTTCAGGACAAGTAGTTATTTTCATTCTTTGTTACTAACATCTGAAGTCTTGAATGACAGTCAGTGGTCTCCTTCAAACCACTTCTGAGGGCATTATATCAGGCTTCATTTCCACTCTCTATTCTCTCCAAAGTAATTTGAAAGTAACCCACCAATGATCACTCTGACTTTAAGATGCTGGGATACATAATCAGTGGTCTCTCTTCACATGACCAATACATCATGTAAAAAAAATATCATTCAGTTGGAGCCTCTTGCAAAGTAAAGTTCTAAAGCAACAATAACAAAAAATCTACTTCCATCCTAAAAGGAAATGTAGTTAATTTGTCAATTCTTTAGGAACATTTGTCTGGTACCTCTTCCCCCCTCCCACCCCACCCCCCAAAACTTATGATTTTTTTTAATGGGTTGAGGGTGTCTGGCTACTACTTGTTATTCTTCATTTTATTAAAAATCCCAATGAAAGCTGTGAAAGTAGCAATTTTTCAACTAAGTGTTGTCTCAATAGAGGGCTAGTTTGGTGTAGGGGTTAATGCACTTGGTTGAAACTGAGACGGTGAGTTCCACCTTAGGCAAACCACTTCTGAAATCTTGCCAAGAGAACTGCAGGGTCTGATCCAGGCAAACGCCAAGAGTCAATATTGACTTGAGACACTATTTTTTTAAAAAAACTTTTCCCAATGCTTCAAACTATAGTTTCAGACTGTAGTAGTGGGGGGAAAAGAAACAAAAAATTCTAAATCATACCTTTTAAGCCAAAGGAAGTTATGGAAAAGGCACTTCTTCATTAATTGCAGGTTTCTTCCACTGGAATGTCCCACATCTTTTTACTCAATGCAAAAAGGAAAAATTAAAATAATCCAGGCAGCTTAATGCTCTGCATGTCTTCACATCTCCAGTCAAAAAGAAACAGAAAGCAGACAAGTCCATCTCACCTTAACATACTTTTTAAAGGGCCTGTGATATGGTTAAAACTCAGGAGTAAAGTAAAGTTCATCCTATGATGACATGGTATTCTGCAGAGTTTAATAACTATATAAAAAAAACCTCCGGTATTTACAGAAGTCTTGAATTGCCTTATACAGAGATGCCCCCCTAAGAATGAGACCGAGTTTGGTGAAGAGGTTAAGGTGCTGACCTAGAAACTTCAAGACTGAATTCTAGTCCCACCTTAGGTGGGAAAATTGCCTGGGTGACTTTGGGTCAGTCTCTCTCTCTCTCTCTCTCTCTCAGTCCAGCTCACCTCACAGGATGGATGTTGTGGGGAAGAAGAGGAGGAAGGGATATTATGTATGTCTACTGCCTTGAATTATTTATAAAGCAATAAAGATGGAATAAAAACATAATAAATAAATAAATAAATAAATAAATAATTAAGGAATAAATGTAAAAGTGATAACAGATAGAAGTGCCCTTAGAATCTTTAATATGTAATTTGCTTCATCTGCTCCTAGAGAAAAAATCAGAGTCTTCATGTCAAGGCTTTTCTTGCTAGATGGGTTATTATAAGGCCCCAGCAGTTGCTCCTGTCATTCCTGTTTATATCCTTTTAAGAAAATAGCTGAGAGTCAAATAACCGGCTCTAATTGCCAAGGGGGTAAAACTGCATTAATAATTAGATTTTAGCAAGAAAGACAAAACAAGTCTGCAAGAATGAAGGATTGATTTATTATTACAATTGATAATCAAACTACCTCTCTTCTCTAACTTCTAACCTGGCTTCAGTATCGTGCTACAAGTAGAAGCTGCTTTAAATATATACCTATGCATGTGAATGTTTTTATAATCTATCAGCAAAAATATTCTATTGTGTACAATTACAGTCAGTATAATTCTTTTATTGGTTTACTATTTGTATTATAAATAAAAGTGTTGTACATATTTAAATGTCAAACATGAATTGTCCAGTAATTATTTACAACAAACCTGAAAGTATTTTTATCCTTCATAGTACATGGTGGGAGGGGGCAGACTGAGATGTGCAATTAAAGAATTCTTAAAAGAAATCAACAATGTCTTTGAAAATGGCTTAGCAAAACATGAATGATAAGGTGCAACACGTAATGACTATCATGTGTTGCACCTTATCATTCTTGACAAATGTATCTTGTCTTTTTATGTACACTGAGAGCACATGCACCAAAGACAA
>JANHFT010004966.1:21818-36032 GCA_032467955.1 Pseudoxenodon macrops
TATTTAAATAATTGGGAGGAGTTAGTGTGACTACATTTAAGAAAACTTTCTGGCATTAATATACTGCCACAATGTACGTTTCTCCAATTCTTTGTTATTTCTATGGGTCGGGCACATATGCACAGAAATACACAGCAAACAGTATATATCATCTGTACTGTTTGTTGGGAGGAAAATTGCTGGGAGGCAGAGGCAGATTTTTTTTTCTTGTTTTCCTCCCCAAAAGCTAGGTGCGTCTTATACTTCGGAGCATCTTATACTCCAAAAAAATACGGTAACTATTTCACTGATGCCAGCCATGAAAGCCTACGCCGGTACGTTAAAAAACATAATTTCCCCCTAATGTATTTTCCCTTGAAAGTAACTTCCTCTGTACCTTTTTTTAACCCAAAACAAAAGAAACAAAAATATTGATCCCAGTGGTATAAATTAACACATGTATCAACAATCTATAGCTGCAAATCAGATATAATTTATCCTTATACTTTGTTTAGTAATGTTTATGGCCCTATTCATGTTCCACTCTTCTTGAAGTTTGTAAGTAAGTCTTGAAGTATTAAGTTTTTTTAGGTTAAATATCTGATTCAATATTTTCTTTTCATATGTGTCTTACAACATTCTATAGATGCTGAATTGATTTTTGGAGAAACAAGGTTCTTTGTGTTTGTCACTTAAGAATGTGGAGTAATAGCTCCCAGAATGAAGTGAAGTCTAAATTGTTTGAACTAGAAAATTGCAATAAGTTTTAGCTACCAAACCTGAGCTGCAAAAACCCAGATTACTAATGCATAAAAAAATACATAGAAAACTCTACCCCTTTGCTGATATCTAGTGCCTATCTGCAATTTTGCAGTTCAGTTCTGGCAGACTTAATTGAGTGGTGCAGTGGCCTAGAGATGGAGCTCTCGCCTCTCGCCTCACAGATATTTCTCTCTCAGGGCACAATGAGAATGTATCTGCTGCAAACTCCACTTTGGCAACAGGAAGGGCATCCGGCCAGTAAATACTCAGCTCCATTCACTTGCCCCGACTCCACCCCGATGCAAGGGATTATGGGGTCATTAAAAGACCAAAAAAACCAACAACTCTGGCAGCCTTAACCTTAGTTAAAACAAATACCTAATTATAAGCTTGAATGTATAGAAATTAAATCGAACTTTTCTGCCAGTACTTGTAATTTACCCAGGAAAATCTTGAAGAAAACCTCCACTAAAGAAATGTATTTAACATTATATAAATTCACTTGAAATAATGTGAAAAATATGGAAATTGAAAGACTGCTTAGAATATAAATCGGCCTCAGAGCTAAATCCATTTTAATCTGTCTTATTCTTCCTTGTTTATATTAAAATAAAGGACAAAAATCAAAATTGCTAATTAAGAAAGCTTCTTAGGAATCTCTGTATAACTATAAATAAAAAAGGAAAACGTATCTTAAATTTCAAATGAGGTGTCCTTGGTGCTCTCTGAGCTTGGTTGTTGTTGTTTTTTGGCAGACATTTCATTATCCAAACTAGGTAACATAATCAATATACTCAACATCCTACCTTCAAAACAACACTATAGAGCACTGCAAACCAAGACAACTAGACACAAGAACAGTTTTCTCCCAAACGCCATCACTCTGCTAAACAAATAATTCCCTCACCACTGTCAAACTATTTATTAAGACTCCACTACTATTACTATTAATCTTCTCATTGTTCCTATCCCATTTCCTCCCCACTTACGACTGCAGGACTGTAACTTGTTGCTTGTATCCTATGACTTCTTATTGATATTGTTTCCTGATTGCTTATTTGTACCCTATGACTAACATTATGTGTTGCACCTTATCATTCTTGACAAATGTATTTTGTCCTTTTATGTACACAGAGAGCACATGCACCAAATATAAATTCCTTGTGTGTCCAATCACACTTGGCCAATAAAGAATTCTATTCTATTCTATTCTATGATAGCTCTCACGTCATATATGAATATTGTACACTGAAATGCAAGGCACACATAGCTATGTGAAACTGCGAGAATGCATGCAAGTATAAATGAGTGTGTGTTGGGTTACCCACCCGTAAATTGCATCGGGTCAGCCCAGTACTATGCTAATTAGGCACAGTGATGCCAATGTCACTGTATCAGATAAGCTACTTGTGACCCTCCCTCCAACTTCCCTCGCTAGAATAGCCACTTGCTCAGCTGCTGTCTGCTTCTGGGGGAAAAAAAAAACAGCTAGTGACTCATAGCCTTGCAGCTCACTACCACACAGAATTTCAAATAAAGGAGAGGAGCAGCCAATGTGCAGCTCGTCTCTAAGCAGAGCCAGTAGCAGTGGATGGCTGCCTGCAGTAGAAGCGGAAAGCTGCTGCGCTGAAGAGGAGGAGGTGTCTTAGCACAGCCTGCCACCCTACCTGAGCAGGGAAATGGACACATGTTGAGCGATATTCAGCAGGAGGAAGGAGGGCAAGAAAAAGGCAGTTGCAGCAGTGTGCGTTTTGTGGATCCCTGGCTGGAGGCAAGCCGCTCTCCTTCTCAGCAGCTGCAAGGTACTGTATATCACCTCTTTTCCTCCCCACCCCCATTCCTGCCTCCCTCCCATTCTGATCCAGCATCTCCATTACCCTGATATTACCAGGTGCAAGGCAGAGATTTCCCCCATAGAGCAGAACCCAGGTTTCCATGACAGAATCCATTTAGAAATCCTTTTCCTCTTGTCTCTGCCTTCTTGTATCAAGAGTTCTTAGCCTCCAATCATCAAAGTGTCAAATTGTTTTGGGCAAGAAAAGGTATTCCAAGCATCTGCCAGACTAGTAGATGGCAGGATTTAAGTCTGTCGTGATTGTTTAGGGAATGCGAGAGAGAAAAGGGGGTCTGAGGCACACATGTATGTAACTCCCACCTCTTGGCAGAGCAAGTGTATGTACACTCCCACCTCCTGGCAGCATATGATCGGGTATATTTGGCATGCCAAAGGAAGTGCAAGTAACATCCTGCTCATTAAGTCTGCAGTCCTCTCACGAGAACCAGTACAAGCCTCAGACAAGCAATCTCCATCTCGTTATTGCTCATAAGGATTTTATCTGAGGTAAGACTCAGCTCTGGAAACCGTTTTCAATGGCAGGGCTCAGTGACAGAAAATCTAGTAACAAAGAATAGACTGTCTTTGAAAAGGTACATTTGTATCTTCAATTCTGCTTATTCAGATTTAGTGACCAATGCTTCCATTTCAGAGGGTGTGGCTGTGAGGTGGGTGTGAGCTCTGGTACTACTCACAGAAAGCCATTCCTATTACTGTAGTAAACCACACATAAAAATTATCTCTCTCTTGTGCTTCTGTGAAAGATGTATGTCTTCATTTCCCATTGGGGTCAGTTTTCAACTTCAGATATACACAATGTGAGATTTTAAGCCATTTTTTTCTTGTCATGCTGTACATTCAGTCCCTCTCCTTTTTTCCTTTTGGCACCAACAACCTATAATTTGCAAGTGACGTCTGTCTCTAATCAAATCTGTCCTCTTCCTTCTATTGCTTTTCCTTGCTCATTACAATTGGTCTGAAAAGCCAAAATTATGAAGTGTTCCTATTATGTTGAGCAGTGGATAAATACAAAAAAAAATGTCCAAAGTGGTCTGATAGACAAATAAGAGTCTGGACAATCAATAAAAAAATATCAATTCATATGAGAGAATGATAAACTGCAAGCAAGACTAATAATGCAATAAAAATCAGTAATTATTCTACAAGCCTTTAAGTTACATTAATGGTCCATCAGTAACAGCAATCTTTAGAAGTGTCAGAATACTCTACATAATGATAATTAGCACATTTATTAATTGTCAAATCAATTACTATATGTAATAGAAGTATGCACATCAGAAACCCATCAGTTTAAGACTACCTTAAATTCCTGGCATCTCCTGGTTGGGCTAGAAAAACCTGTGCCTGCAATCTTGCAGGATTGTATTGGTCAATGTTGATAGTATTAAGTTAGTTGACAACCCCCCCCCTTTCCCAATAGGGTATCTCCTATATTTCTAAGCATCATTTCCTCAATTTCTGTTTATCAAGACACAGGAACTCTGCCAGGAAAAAGAGATAGTCCTGTTTTAAAAAGAAGTTCCTAATCATCATCTAAAAATCTTAATCTTGTTAACAAAAACATATATATGGCTACTCACAGAACCCTTTTGCATCCTGATCTCATAGCTGTCCCTTTCCTGCTTCTAGGGCTAAACCACTATCTCAGAACCTATGACTCTGGGATGGAGTTTCCAGAAACCTATGTACTATTGTTAGTGAAACTCTTCTTAGGCTCCTTTTCCCTAACCTCTGAATATCTGCAGTTCCACATATCCATCATGGAGGAATTTCCAATGATTAAATTGCTGCCATTGAGAACAGTTACTATGTGAACCTTAGATGGTGAACATGATATATTAGTCACAGATCTTTGCGTCCCAATCCTATTGACACCCATCTCCACAAATTCCAACACTCCATAATGTGCTTTACCAGTCTCTTGAGTTTACTTGCCTTTTCTTTCTTTGAGCTTGAACAGACTCTTCAAATGTCTCTTTTCTTGTGTGTTTTGCAAAAAATGTATTAGGATAGCATGTGAATGCCAATGAAGAAGTCTGAGAATGCTTTGGGGCCTGTGTACTCAAGTAGGATAAATCTATGTTATTAGTCATTTAATACATGTAGTTTAGGATGTCTCCAAAACTATGAGATAAAAGCTTCCAAAAATAAAAAGAGGACACATTTTTCTTTCCTTCCATTTCCTTTCTGTGCTATGCAGTTGTAAAAGCCTTAGGTTTTAGCATTACTTGCTGCACTTTAGGGAGCAGTGAATGTGGATATTGAAATGGAAAGGAAACATGATAGTGTTATTGCGTAGTATCTTCAGAATTTTAAAGAAAGGAAGATTTGCCTGAGTTTGCCAGTAGAGACCTACTGTCATTCATAATCGACAGAAGCAAACTTCAAAGAAATTAATTTGCATAATAGCAAAGCTTCATATTTTAAAATATTAGAACTTTTGCAGTGCTTGCATAACACAGTGCATTATTTCCTAATCTTATGAAGAACGTTGGTGTTAAACTGATGGAGATCTCTAATTTGACCTGTCAGAATACATCATTTGAATCTCAAGATTTGCTGTCTCAGCACATGAGAGAAAACATACCAGCAGCAAAGAAAATGAGATTATAAACAGGTGTTGGGAATGTGTTTATTTTTTACTAGATGAGTGGAGCTATGTAAAAAAAACAACCACTAGAGTTGTACTTTGAACATTATTATTCAATATAATATAAGTGGATAGAAGAGCAATGCTTAATTTATGCTTTAAGGACTGCGTTCACAAACTAGAATTGGCTGGACCAATTCAATCTTGCTGGAAAAAACAGCTGGTAGCTTCCCACTTTTGGGAGATTTGGCAGATTTGAAGGCGCTGCTTTTCTGTAGCAGCGCCAGTTCTCTAGAATGGCCTTCCACTAAAGCTTAGACTAATCTGAAACTAATCTTGGAATAATCTGACATTAGCTACCTTGCAGAAACAGCTAAAAACAGAGCTCTTCCAGAGGACATTTGGGACTTCACACCTGTTTTTTGGGGGGAAGGGAGTTTGATTCTTTTATATTTTTAAACTTTCTTTTTTTAAATGGAACATGGACATTGTAGTTATTTGTGTATTCCAGTAAAGCAGTGAAAGTCCTGTTGGAATATGGTGGTAGAAATGTAATAAATAAATACATAAAAGTTTTCAGCTTGGTATTAAATTGCCCTCCCTTGGATGATGTACTAATATATTCTTCTAAAATGCCAAAACAAATAAGTCTTGATGTAGCACTTGAATGATTGTAATATTTGTATGACTTGGATCCCTTGGAGGAGAATATTTCAGAACTGAGGTGCTACCATTAGTATATATTATTATTAGATAGTGCAAGGTCAATAAATGACATCCTCAGAGCAATCTGTTTAAAGTTTATGAAGCTTCTTTTAGCACTACTTAGGTCAGCAGCAGATACACTTAATATAAACCTTATTTGGAAGTTTTATAAATGAATAAAACTAAAAAAATAGAATGCATTAAAAAAAAATAAAGTTAGCTATTATAATCTCATATAGAAAGCTGAATGTTGGTATCCGTGTGATCATCAGGAACTGAGCTCCACTCAATAATTTTTACCTTTTAGAGCATTATAAGAAAATAGTAGTGGTCTTCTAGACAATATTTATTATTGCCCAAGGGCAGTTTTTCTTGCCCAGAAAACCTATTACTGTTTTAATTTACCGGTAAGCATTTCATAAGATTCTTCATGCAATCCAGGACTTGAATGTATATATTTTTTAACAATTGCTATATAATAATGAGCCGATTGCATGGCCTTTTTAGGAACTCTACATTATTTCTGGTTCACACCAGCAATTAAAAAAACCAAAATGTATATATAATTAAATTTATTTAAGATTGTAATTTGGTTACTTGGAAAATCTTTACAATCAGTTTAATGTCTCCATTTGTAACAAAGAATTCCATTGCTATGGTCCAGTTGCTATTTCTTCTACAGAAAATAATAAATTCTGATTCTTCTAGAGAAAACTCTCTGAAGTTATTAATTGGCCTTATCTAATCAACCTTCAGAGATATAAAATAACTGCTCCTGAACAGATCATTTAAAAAATTAAATCTAGCCCAGTGGGAGGGGGATACTTTTACAAGTCCTTTTTAAAGATAAAGAAACCAGTTCTGTGTACTGTCCAACTATTTTGAAGAACCATCGGAAAATCCCAAGACAGCTATTCAGAAACTAGTTGCTGCTCTGTGAGACCCAGTGGCTACATAAGGATTACACAAATAGAGAGATTACTCAACTTTGCCTCTGATTAGCTATAAATGGCTGCCATTTAACTCCTGTATTATTTGTTCTGTTTGTTGTTTATTCTTTGCAAACATCTGTTGTGGGATCTCACTTTGTTTCACTCCCCAGTCTATTCCATTAACTCTCAGGATCGTCCAGTAGACATTCACTCCCATTCCCCTCACTACTTCATGAAACTGGTGACTATGGTGGCACATGGCTTTCTGAATAATTACATTATTGTTGTGCTATGCATTCCTTGTACATCCTAATACTTAACCCGTATGCAATATGAACCAAGTACGTTGTTGAACTGTGGAGCAATATCCAGGTTTCTTTTCTGAGTGCTTAGTGTCATGCATAAGGGTGTCGCATGGTTTTGAATAGTGGCTGTTATTTTCCATTAGCTCTTAATCCTCACAGCTGTAGCTACACTTTCCTACCATTTCTCTGATTCCCCCTTGCCAAGGCTTTATGTCCTTTCTCCACAGGTTATGCCACGCCTCAGACTTATTGGATGCCTGTTAATGAAAGAGAAGGGTTGATACTTGCCCAAACATTGCATGACGGCCCATAGATTGTAAACCAAGATGGCAGCTGGGGATACTGTTCCTTTGGGAGGCATCTTCACTAATGTACAGCAGGTAATTTTTTTTTAAATGCTGTAATGGTTGGTTTTCAAGCATTGCAAAAATGGAAAGATATGAAATTAGGAAAAGTTGTTGAAATACAAGCATTTTATCTAGAACTCATTCATATTCTTCCTAGTCCAAACACTATGTTAGACTAATAGTTCATTGCTCCCATAATTAAAAAACATACCACTCAATGTTTTTTCTGTCTTATGGAGTTTTAAAATTTTGGAATTCTTGGAAAAATATTGTGGCACTTTAAAGCCTAACCAAATTTCTGGAGCAATTAGGTTAGTACCAGAGTTTTTTTAGTCTTTAAAGTGCCATAAAACTTGAAATTGATATTTCTTGCAACAGATTAACAATGTACTCTCTGGAAGTCAGTACCAACATTTTGCCTTTTTCATATTCAGAAGAGAGATATTGACAATAAACAGGAAAATACTTTATCATCTTCGTAATCCTGCAATCATCTGCATTTCCCAAAAGTCTTCCATAGAGAGTGGAGAATTCCCTTAAACTGTGTGCTGAGGATGTTTTGGGAAGAGAAATGTGCAGTATAATATTTAAGGTGCAATTAAGGTAATGGAAATCTACATTTACAATAAAAAAACTTCACTAGATAACTTTGGGCCACTTGCTGTCTCTCAGCCCAATTGACATGGCAGGATTATGGAAAAGATAAAACTCAGGATAGAGTGATATGTGTACTGCTTTGAGTATGGTAAGGAATTATGGAATATAAATCTAATAAATAGTAATCTAATAGAGTGGACTTCAGTCTGGTTTTTGGTGATTCTTCTCATTCTACATTGTGTAGGAGATACACTTGACCCTCAGAGAGACTTTCAGACACTACAGATAGCTCCAGGAAAGAGGAGGACACTTCTTTTTTCTAAATTGACATTGGTGTGCTTTCCTTGTGGCATTTCAAAGACTGGAAAGGTCAACCTTCTGTGAACAGATAATTTAATATAATTAGCTGCGTTGTATAAAATTCTATACTGTCTGCCTCATTACTATTATTTTATAATAAAATAGTAGTATTACATACAAAGCACTTGGGGGAAGTGGTTATCATGCTTATATAATGTTGATCTGTTACTAATAGGGCAACTATTAATCTACAGTTTAATTTAAGTCAGCTAACTTCTTGGAAGGGTAGGTCAATCTGCAACTATGTTACCCTCTTGCTATGCTTACAAAAATTTCCCCAAGTGAACAGGTAATGGAATGCATTTTGTGATATATAGTTCAAAAATGGATCTTACATATTTTTGACATAGAAATTTTGAATTTGAAAAACATATTCTGTAAGAAATAACTGACCTTTGTTTCACTTTTAGTCCCCAAATGAAATCCTCTAAATGAAACATTAAGATATAATTTATGACATTTGGAATCTCTAGCTCTATGGGTTTTCTGTAATTTTCCATAAAAAAGAAATTTGATGCTGTATCAGCCCTGCGCCGTACACGAAAAACAAATTGACTATTTACTGATAGGCTGCTTCAAAAGCCATCAGATATACTATTACAGAGCAGTGTTGAATGTCTAAAATAATGGGTCGAGGGGTTGAAATCTGTATGTCCTTACCTACAATCATGTTATTTCTAAGATAGGGTATAACTACTCAGTTTGCTCTAAAATATCCTTTACATCCATCATAATTTATACATAATAGGAATTAGTTTTGTCACTAAAAATGTATTCCAGGCTGAACCCGGAATTTAATTTCAATTAATAGAGAATTCCTGGTATTGTAAACAAAACAAATCTATAACAGCATCTAGTAAGCTTTCACAAACAACACTCCAGTTCCTTAGATGTCACCAAAAATTATGCTGTAATAAAAGTGTTACTCTTTGAAATGGCACAGAACTCTGTGTTTACTTTTATGGCAAGAAATTAATCATCTGTGGAAATTATCTCTAATTAAAATTTGCGGCAATTGCCTTTCTTTTGTGGCAGTGATGCAGAAACTCACCTGTCCAGGCAACAGAAGGGCAGAGTCCTATGAAGGTTTTTCTCTAAAGCTAAATGTTTCTAGCTAAGACCTATTTTGCTTTCTCTGATTCAGCAAAGATCTGCCATCGCTGGGCCTACTGTGTTTCCATAGTAACCGAGGAGTCCACAACAGCTTGGCACCAGCATTTCAGGCTAAATTGACAGGGTGTTTTTTGTTTTGTTTTTACCAGTGGCTGGAGCTAAAGATCTGAAAGAGCCCAAACTGACAGAGCTCACAGGATTAAACTTTCATGATTGTTACTTCCTGTCCTCTACTCAGTTAATAACCTTGGGCCAGGGAGTGTGAAAAAGTTAAAGAAACAACAGAAAAAGGAGGGAGAATTTGGGCTAGAGCAGAAGATAAGCTTTAATATCTGGGCCCTGTGGTAAAGACTTGGAAAGGAATCCAACAAGATGGAGAGAAAAAACTTCAGGCCTTAGAAAGGCTCTGTAGGCAGCCACCGGGATGCCCCCAGTTGATGTAATGTGGAATACAGTGAACTACATTGTATATATTCCTCTTTCAGTTGTATATTCCAGGGTCAATCCACATGTCCTTGCCCTGTGCTATCCCTACCTGCTTCCCTGACAGAGGCGGAAGATGCCAGGGTCTCCCTCTTTCTGGAATGGGAGGGGGATGGGAAGGAACTTGACAGTTTAAATACCAGATTTATTTCTACTCATCCTGAAGAGAGTGGAGAATGAGTGGTGAAGGAAGGTGTGGAACTGATAAACCCAGGCACTGTCTACTCACTTTCACAATTTGGGGATATTTGGACAGACGTCTGAGCAACCAGCTGTGCTAGAGTCCTAATCTGGAAATGAAGGAAAACCAGGTTAGAACAGTCAAACAAAGGGCTCAAGTTTGAAATTGGGATTGGGATCAACATTCCTTCATCGTCCTCTCAGTTCTAACTGTTTTGAGGCTATACAGTGGAGAAATACGATTGAGGGCGCTATTTGGGAAAAGTAGGCAAAGAGAGGCATTCTGTGCTTTCTATGCCTCCCTGGAATAAGGGATTATACGGTATTGAGACTTTTTGTTTTGTTTTGCTGATGATATTATTGACTGATGTGCAGGATGGCGGGGATGATGAGGCAGCCTTTCCTGGCACGGAGGATGATGATGAGTTGGACAAGACCTTGGGTGTTGAACGGTTTGGAGACCTGATCAGCAAGTCTACATTACAAGACCAGGAAAAGCAAGGCCGCAGCTACTCTGAGACCGACTTTGAATGTAGGTAAATCTTGAGGGTTTGAGAATGCAAGTTTTATTTGGCATTTAAAATACTATTATATTTAATTAGACAATAATGGTAAAAAAATATTTTTGTGGTTGTGCTCTGCATTTTAGAGTTTCCTATCTTACAATCAGAATTTTTTCTGTCTTACTGAGAGACAGACAAGCACATCTATAATTATATTTATAGGAGACATGACCTTGGAACAATTAGACTGGCCATAAAACCTGAAAAATACTGTGAGTTTGGATTTTTTATAAATTTATGTTTGGCTTTATCCTGATCCCAAGGTTGATTTTTAATTAGATTAAGATAATCAATTATGTAAAAAATGATCAATATGGAACACATTTGATACTAGAAATGTTCATGCTAGAAAAAGGGAAGATCTGTTTTCATTTCCATCCTGTTTATCTTATTGCTACAGACATAGGCATATGCGTAGGCTGCTAATGCACGCAGAACCAGATCTATTGAAGGTTAGCATTTAGCTGTGTAACCTTACCAACCTGAATCTCACAGAGTTTGATTAGAACAAAACTTGCAATTTTGCAATATTTAAACTATTTACCACAAAACTCTTTTTTCTCTCCTAAATCTTGCAACATGGATGCATTGGAATGAAAGTAGTGATTTTTACTTTTGCTTCTATAAGCTGCATCAGAATTTCTTCCTTACTACAGTGTTTCCGTGGATCATCAGAATCAGGAAAGAGTCCCTTTTGTTTAATTTTTACAGTATTAAGGCAAGCAATGACATAATGTTTTTTTTAATTGCCAAGGAAAAAGAAGACCTGCAGAGATGAAGTGAAGGCATCCATATGTGCAATATCTGAAAATAAATAAAAAGATCAATAGTGAGGGAATTATCCCTAAAAGGAAAATGCAGGAACTAGGAAACCTTCCCTGCATGGATAGGAAGGCAAGAAGGAGAGGAATGACCAGTCAGAATATGCAATGGCTATCATTCAGACTGAGTGCTAATGTGGTTTCATTGCCAAGCCACTTCAATCCAGAATGGTCAACCATAACAACAGCAGGTTAAGCTGCCATGCAGGAACACATTAACTTGCCATCTGGAATTGACCATAGTTTCAAGCACAAATGACTGCCAATAGGGAAAAGCAGTTTTAAAAACATATATTCATGGGAGATGGGCATTTATTTGTCCTAACAAAATCCTCCTTACTTAATTAATCAAATAATTCTTTGTGATGTGGCCAACTTGCTTTCATTTGGTGCTCTCCATATTGCTTATCCTGCAAAGGATTATGCTGACTGGGTTGACTGGAAAGTCTGGAAGCATCAGATAGGGAAGCAATACATAGTTCTGTACATTGTCACATTGTTGCACTTACTGTGCTTTTATCCTCCTTCCAGTTAAATTATTTTGAATGTCAGCATCATTACACAGTAATTTTGCTTATATCATAATGCTAATTATTGCATGTCAAAATTCTATTACCTGTGACTTTTATTTATTAAAAAAAATACAGCCCTTATCCATGCTAGCATGTTACTTGCATTGTCAGGTTCTAGAGCTGATGTGATATATTCATTGCTATTAAGCTGCACATAGTGTCCTTGAAATCTGATGAGAAGGCATTAATGATTTCTAAATCATATCTGATCCTTTCGCTAAAAAAAATAGAAGAAATAGCAGTTACTGAACAGTGACAGACATCTTTTGCATTCATTTTTGACTGACATTTTAATCTCTTCAAGATGATTGTGATATACTGTATTAGGAATGGCAATAATTTTAAGACTTGAATCCCTAAGGATACTTTAATATATATATTCTGCCTTTTCGCCCAGGAGCTTCAAAAGGTGTGTGCATAATCTTCTTCCAAGGCGTCTCTAGAAATAATTTCAGTAGTCTGCCACTAATCAAAATGAATCTTCTGACACAGCTAAATCAGCTCAAATGGGAATTTTTGAGCTTTCTGCCAGAAGCTTTTTTTAAGTCAAACTCCAGAAATAATAGAAGAGTAGAAATACAACACTTAACCTTGGGGAAATCCTGTGAACTCAATTTATAGATATTCAGTTCTGTAGTCTTACACACAAGGAAAGTTTTAATAACAGTTTTCATTTAGAACCATATAACCAAGTCTGAATTAAAAAAAAAAGAAATGTGTTTTGGAAAGGACAAAACAGAAAGCACCAACCACCCATGCAGAATTTCAAATAACTGAATATTTTAACTAAAACTTGTCATATTCCACCTGTGAGCAGAATCTACTTGGATATTGTTTATTCTGTCCTTATGATTTCCTTCTGTATTAGAGAACTATTTTCACAGTTTATTCTTACTTTTTGGTTCTTTTTATTTCTGAGGTAGTAATGGTTTGATTTTTTTCCTATCATCATGTCATCCTTTCTTTTATCCTTCTCAAATTCCTTGACATTCAACAACTTATATTTTAAAATAAATACCTACAAGGTATTTACAACCTCAGTAAGCAGAAAAGAGTGAAGAACAGCAAATGGAAGACTAGACTTCTTAGTTATAAATTTTATCTTTATTTTTGTTTTGTAACTTAGAAATGGGGAGCACATATTTTCCATTGATTCTGGCAAGAATTAGTGGAGAACTGGTGAAAAATTGGCATATACATCTTAGTTCCTGAAGGCTGATTTAAATTAACTCTTTACATTTTACAATCTTTATAAAACTATGGAATTTATGTATCTTTTTAAAACAAAATTCTCACCACCAACATGAAAAAAATTGCCACAGTGATGCAATAATCATCACTCAGCTACTTAGCCCTCAGCTGCTTTTATAAGACAGGATGTGGAAGAGTCAAGCCCACATATGGTGTTTGTAATCTTTCCAATAATATTTATTTTTGAATATAAAAATTAAAATTACTATATATTGTTTAATTATAAATGGGGAAGAAGAGACCCATCCACTAAATGTGTATCAATAAAACATCTAAGTTCATATAATCACATGCATACTATCATATTTTCCTCTTTAACGTGAGCAGTGTTGTATAGACTGTAGAAGAAGAAGAAGAAGAAATATTAAGACAAAGCAATTAAAGTCATGAAAGAAGAAAAACATTTTACACCAATACAATTGACTATATTTTCCATACTTCATTAATAGTTTTTTATTAGAACCTGGTTAGTAGCATTTAAATGATACAATTCCAGCAGGTTTTCTGCTTTCAAATAATAATTAGGACAGCAAGACTCTTGTTAATTTCCTTCTGGTTTTCCTATGAACAGAAGTAGAAACTGCTTTTTTGTGTGAACATTGGTCACCTACATCTGTTCCCTGTTTTGAAAAAAGTCATTCCAGCCAGTGGAAGAAGAAACTCCTATATGTTTGTTTGTTTGTTTTTGTCAAGCATGTATTAGATAACAAATATAACTATAAATATAACTATGAATACATGAAATGGATACAAATAAAAGTGAACATTAGGACAGGAATGGTGGGCACGCTGGTGTGCT
>JANHFT010004966.1:36132-59405 GCA_032467955.1 Pseudoxenodon macrops
GTTTTTTGTGTTCTGTGTAAAGTGTAAAAGCACACCCACCCAGTCACCTGACCTCTAAGCCATGCCCACAAAATAAGCCACACCCACAGAACCGGTAGGAAAATTTTTAGATTTCACCCCTGGTCCACACAGCTTAAAGTTGCCAAGGGTGAGAAACGCTGGTGTAAAACAAAACCCTTTTCCAAGGAAAGTTGCCACATGCAGCTTCTCTTCCATCTTCCAGTCCACTGGAATGGTGGAAATCAATTATGTAAGAGGACTCTTCTCTGTATCTTTTTTTTTTTTTTGCTGAATCACAACCTGAAAACAGAATGAGACCAAATCTGATGTGGGTAATCGGATTTGGCAAATGAAAGATGGAATTTAAAAGTGGCTGGGTTAGACCGGGGGCTGCAGAGACACCAGGCAATTGACACTGATATTTTTCCAGCACAAACCCAATACAACAACTTAACGTAAGATGTAGTAGATGTAGATAGATGTCACAAGATGTAGTAGATGTAGTAAGATGTAGCTTAAAACTAGCAGTTCAGAGACAGAGACAGTGGTTGTGATGGTAAAACATTTTCCATCCTAACTCCTAAATTGGGGCATGAGCTAAAAGTTTTTCTTTCTAAAAAGCCCCACTTTAATTTCTGTTCTGCTTATAGCTTTCTCTGCCCATACACTACAATGCTCCCTTTCTGCTATTGTAATTTCTGAATAAAGATGGTAAATGATGAGATTTAAAAAGCTGTCTTGGGAAATTAGCTTTATTTATTTGTTTGTTTGTTTCGTCAAGCATGTATTAGATAACGTGATTATTAATACATGAAATGGGTACAAATAAATGGGGACATTAGGGACGGTAGGCACATTGGTAAGCCCTTACAGAACTATTAGGAATGGGGTGAAATCGACAGTTGACAATCTAAGGTTAAAGTTTTGGGGGTTTGGGGAAGAAACCACAGAATCAGGTAGTACATTCCAGGCATTGACCACTCTGTTGCTGAAGTCATATTTTCTGCAATTGAGTTTGGAGCGGTTCGCTTTAAGTTTGTATCTATTATGTACTCGTGTATTGTTGTGGTTGAAGCTGAAGTATTCATTGACAGGTAGGACATTGTAGCAGATAATTTTATGTACTATGCTTAGGTTGGACCGAAGACTACAAAGTTCTAAATTGTCTATGCCCAAAATTTCAAGTCTGGTTGCATAAGGTATTCTGTTGCGATCAAAGGAGTGGAGGACCCTTCTCATGAAATATCTCTGGACTTGTTTGATTGTATTAATGTCAGATATGTAATGTGGGTTCCAGACAGATGAGCTGTATTCAAGAATTGGATGTTGCTTTATACTTTGCATTTAAACATCTCTCCATTTTTGAGGATTTAATTAACTCCCCCAACCACATCTTTTTCATCTTTATGCCCCTTTCAACTCATTGACTTTCCCTGCATATATTTGTTTTGCAGTTTGATCCTCATTCTATGTCCAAACCACCTCAACATACTTATCGTATGTAGAAATTACTCATTCTTTGTATTCAATCCACATTCATCACTCATTTATTCTTGACAATCTCTTCTATCTTTACTGCAGGTTCTTTTTAAAATATTTAATTCCCACTGTTTTGCTTAATCTGATGTTTCAACTGACCATCCAACTTTCATCTCCAATAAAAAGAAAAATAGAAGAAGTTTGCCTAAACAAAGTGGACAAAAACTTGTTGCCGGTATTACACAAAGCCATTGCTGCTTTTTTTTAACATTCATTCATCACTATCTTTTTCATTTGCATATCTTATAATTTCATTCTGAATTTCCATCTTTAGTAAGCATTTTATCAAACATATAGTTTCTCAGGGTGGCACAGTGGCTCAGTGGGTAAGACACTGAGCTTGTCAGCTGGAAGCACCATGACCTGGATGATTAAGAATCTCCATAGACATCAGCTACAAATGACCACATAAATTCATATTCACAATTAAGCCACTACAAGCATTCCTTGTTAATTTATCTATGAATATATTAAAATCAAGGGACTTACGCATCCTTTCCATTCTCCTTACTCACTTATTGTGCATTCTCTAAGCACTCCATTTTGAGAAAACTGATTCCCATAATTATAAGGACACTAGCAGTTGTTTCCAGAACTTGTCTCTAGGTGCAGCCTCCCTCCTTGCTCAAAAACTTTGCAAGAAAGAAGCTGGCTACCCTGAATTTCCTATATAGAGGTTTCTGTTAAGAGCTAACTGCTCTCAATTGCCTATTTAGAGGTTTAATGGAACCTCACTGGAATTCTTCTGTTTTTTCTTTATCATTTTTCCTAATAGACTTTGCTGATCTAATCTCAGAATGATATGTGAGTTGGGTTAACATTTTCCACTCCAGTATACACTTCCTGTAAATCAACAACATACTTAAACATTTTTCCTTATATTAATATATTTCCCAGAGTCTTACTGAAGTGCAAATATCTGATTTTCATTCTCTGTCCCTAACATAAAGTCACATATTATTTCTCAAATTTTGCTCATTAACACTTTTTTATACCTTTCTGTCAGGATTCCACGTAAATACTTTCCAAGGCTCACATAACAAATGAATCCCTTATAGTTTAAGCTTTCCCTCTTCCTATCTTTCTGTGTATATAGAGGAACAATAATGTCATTATTCCATCCAAAGACACAAATGCAATCTTCATACACATTAGTCACTATGCTATTTTATAAGCAAAGCAAATCCATATTTAATACTTCTCCAGTTATACCATCTACACATTTAACATATTTCAAAATTGCCACAGCATTCTTAGTGTGAAGCATTGAAAGACTGTAACATTTATGGCATCTGTTTCAGTTCCAATCCTTGACATATTATTAGCATTACAATGCAGTTCTCTAGAATACTTGTTCTAGCACTTCTGTTTCCTCCCAAATAATTAGATCATTTTTATTTTTAATTCTATTCACTATAGCTCACTACATACACTTCCAAAATATATTTATAATTTTCAGCAAAAATCACTGTGCATGTTTTCTGCCTTATTTAACTTTAATTGTTCGATGCTGTTATTGAGTGCATTCCTTGCAAATACAGTGGTACCTTGGTACCTTGAGTCCAGGAGGCATGATGAATACTAAAAACGAAGAGTAACAAATAGATTTTTCCCATAAGGAATAATACAGTGAGTCACAATACAGCTGATACTGACAAATTCTAACTTGTGCATTGAATACCAATCAAATGATGAGTACCGGGACAAAATTTTCACATCAAAATGTGTTGAGTACCAAATTCGATGAGTTTCAAAGCAACTGAGTACCTATGTGCCACTATACAATAAAACCTTTTTTTCTCCATGTTTATTGATTGGCAATGTCTCGGTTATCTACAAATGTCCATTAGATATGCAATTACATCATTGTGGCAGTTGATATTATTTCCATAATGTCTTTATGTGTATGATACTAAATCATCACAGAAATTTAATCCATTTGCCTCCAAAGTTGTTATATCAAGGTCTGCTAAATCAACATTTCACTCTACATTAGGTAGTAGCTTTTGCAGCAATCATATAATTTGCATATTTTCTCTCCTACAGCTTTTTTAACTTCATCATTATACCAATTGTCTTTTTGCATAGCATAGTACTTCAGTGGCCTGACACAGCATTTTTACTCTGTTTTTGCTCCAAGCAGCTTTCCTATCCTTTTTCCTTATATTTTTCCTTTTTCCTTATATCCATTAATTATGTTGGGTTACTGAACTGTCATTCAGTATTTTTCCACATTAGAATCAGAATTATTTTATTTTTATCATAGTTTCTTTCACTTTTCTTTTTTCCCATTTCCATTTCCCCCCCCAAATTCCACTCTTAACACTACCAAAAAATGGTCAGTTCCATATTCACATTTACCATCTTTGTATACTTCACAAATTGTCTCAGTCTGCCCACATAATTGCATTGGTTATGGTTTTCGTTATGTATACATTCCTTCGCAATATATATAAATATTTATTTATTTATTTATGTTTAACAGTGCATTCGAAATGTAGAAACTCTTTTCTTGCAAGATTGATGTCAGCCTTACCAAGTGGACCAGATAGGAATCACAGCCAGATATGCTTATTCTACTGCATTAACTTGCAAGTCTGAAAGTACTATTCTCCTGCCATCTCCTTTATTGCTGGAGAAATTAGGGAGGTTCCCTTTTGAGCCTCTTGCCCTGCCCACTATCTTGCTGCCTGCTATGCTGTCCTTGTCTGATTATTTCCTAGGCAGCATCTCTTCTTATGTGCTAGATATGATCATCTGTGCCCTTGGTTGTCAAGGGAATATGGCAATGAAACTAACTGAGCAATGATAAGAGGGGCATTGGCTAAAAACAAATAGAGCCAGTCCAATTGAATATCACTTTATCAGGGTAGGCAGGATTGTTCAGTTCCTCATGCCTGTAGATAATTGTCAGGTACTGATGTGTCCATGATAGCAAACCAGTAAAAAATATCTTTTCAAACCAACCCCATTTAAATTGAAATTCCTCAAAATAAGCTGTGAGGACCCTTGCCTTTATTATTCTTACCTAGTTTAGGAAGGGGGACCTTTGAGTAGTAGGGTGAAGCTATGTGAGAAGCCGTACCCAAACCACTTCACTTCCTCTGTATTTTAATAGCTACATTAGCTGCTGCTCATAGAATTAAGATGTCCAATGAAATGTTCTCTATAATTTTTTTTGTATGCCAAGCAATTTCCACATTCTTGTCCCCTTCTTGGAATTCTTCAGAGAATTCAGATAACACTTTCACCTATATCTCCTTCCCTGTTCACTCCCTGCTGCTTTTTTTAAATATAGGGTTCATAATTATGTGCTAGGAAGAAAAAGAAGGAAAAGCTGCACAGTACCTTTTTATTAGTAGCACCAAAATAAGCCTGTCTGAAAACTCTATTGCTGCTCCTAGATTTAATTATTCCGTCCCTAAAATTTTATCTATTTATAGATAAAACAAATTTATCTTTATATAATTGTTGTTACATATTTTCTACCTATTCATCTTTACTTTAGCAAAAGTGTAGGACTGCCATCTAGAGTCATATAGTGGTAAGGCTGCTCATGTTTTCTGTCCCAAACTCGACTTATCATAAGAGTTCTAATCATAGAAAGATAGGGGTGGAAGGGACCTTGGAGGAATCCTTATAACCATCTCAGACAAATGGTTGTCAAATCCTTTCTTGAAAACCTCCAACTATGGAGCACCCAAAACTCTAAGAAGCAAGCTGTTCCATTGACCAATCATTCTCACTATCAACAAATTCCTCCTTATTTTCACTTTGAATCTCCCTTTGATAAGCTTCACCTATTGCTTCTTTTCTTGCCCTCGGAAGTTATGGAGAATAAATCAACACCATCTTCCATATGGCAATCTTCCAATTGCTATCATGTCTCCCCTGAGTCTTTTCTTCATTAAGCTAAACATACCTAGTTCCCTTAGCTGTTCATCATATCATTTAGCCCCCAGACCCTTATCATTTATTTTTCTCTTCTCTGAACCTTTTCTAGGGCTTCAGATTATTATTATTTTGTATCATAATGATCAGAATTGGACACAGTCTTCTAAACATGGCCTCATTAGTGAAGTATAGAGTGATGCTATCACTTCCCAGGATTTTGATAACTATCTCTCTGTTGATGCAGCCTACAGCTGTGTTGGCATTTTTGAGTGATATAGCTTAAATCTTAAAATGAAAAATAAATTTAGGAGAATTTAATAGTTGACATATGTGAAAGACACAAGAAGCTTCCCAATGCAGTGGGGATTATAGATTATAGGACTATATTATTTCCAGCTAATATGTTACCTTAGTAAGATTATCAGTTCTTTATATTTACATGTGAAGACATATTAGCATGGGAAAGACTAAATTCAAAGAGTTATTTGATTCAAATAATAAATCAAAACAAAATTAACAATTTATTTCATGTTCAAATTATTTTCTATAAAATATATATTATATTGCCCATGTGGATACACTGCCATATAGCATATTGACTTGTAAGATCCATTTTCCCAACCATTGTATTAAGGAGAAATATGGACATTTTTATCTTTCAATATCTTCCAGGTGACATTTGGATTTTAGGCAAATACCCAGTACAATGTGCAGCTTTGTGATATATGATCTGAGAAACTTATTTCAGAAAGCTTAAAACCAGGTTGATTTGTTAGTACATTAATATTGCAAGAGAATGTATTTTTATACAAGTCTGAAAACAGAAAATGTCTTTTTATTACTGATTAATTAGTCAATCAATCAATCTATCTATCTATAAAGTACTCTTTGAGTCTTATTGCCTGAAAAATACAATATAAATAAATACATATTATTCTAGCATACTGTAAACCAGGCATGTCAAACTCGATTTCATTGAGGGCGATATCAGGGTTGTGTTTGACCTTGGGGGGCTGGGGTGGGTGTGGTCATGGTGGGCGTGGCCAGCTCAACATCACTTATGTCAGGGACTCCTGTCGACATCACTTGTGTTGGGTGCTCTGCCAGTAAAAATGGACTCCTGAGCTACATTTTCAGCTGTGACGGCCTCCTGCAATCCTCAGCCAACAAAAACGGAGCTTGTGAGGGCTGCACACAGCCCTCACACAGCCCACAGCCCTGCACAAGCGGGCTTGTCCACTGTTTCCAGGGCGGCCCTGCAGCCAGAACTAAGGACCTTGCGGGTTGGATCCAACCCCCAGGCCTTGAGTTTGACACCCCTACTGTAAACAATACACATTTTTCTAGTGGTACTAATAAAATCCCAGGAGGTACAAGAAGAATGTAAATTCTAATTAGATGGATATATTTCCTGTCTCTTTTTTCTAGTTTTTTCTTTGTTTTCTAAGCTTTGTAGAAAGTTTTTTCTTCTCTCTCCAGAATACAATCCCTTCCACTATTTCTCTTCCACAGTCCATCGCCAAACATCCCACCACATCCATCACCCCTTATCAACTCACCTGCCTCCGCCCCCTAAGACCCAAAAGAGACGTCTCCATTCTAATAGGAAAAAGAAAAAAAAGAAAAAGGCAAGGAAAATGTCCATGCCTCCCTCCAACGTCACTCCAACTATCCAGGAGGAAGAAGAGGAGGAGGAGGAGGAAGAAGAAGAAGAAGAAGCAGAATCTGAGGGGGAAGAGGTTCTGGAGAAGGAAATCTCAGCAGAGTCTGACATTGAATCCTCTCCCAAAGAGAGATCTTTGAGCACTTTAACAGCAGGACTGACTGAAAGGAGTGTTGAGGTGAGAGACTTCCAATCCACACTGCAAGAGGAGTTTTGGGCTTGGCAGTTCATGCACAACAATTAGGTATAGTGGAAAAAAGATTGAAAGAATTCCCATGCACAAGACCACGTATTGTGTGTTTGGTATGTGTGTGTGCCATTTATGAAAGGTAGGGGTCTCTATAGCACAATGCCCCAAACATGCTTTTCAAAAGGCAAGTGGCCTTTCTTGGTTTTTTTCTTGAAAATGTTCTAAAGAAGCTCCTTGGATGAGAAGCAAAATGCTTTCAAGGAAAAAAAACCAAGAATGTTCAATTGTCTTTTGAGAAAAGCACCTTTGGGACATCGTGCTCTGAGACCTTTTGAACAACCATGACCTGGATGATTGAGAATCTCCATAGACATCTATAGCACAATGTTAGTATGAAACTGTTGACTGATAAAAAGCAGAAAAAAATGGGATCATCTCCAGTTTTCCCCCCTGGTGCTAAAAGTTCATTGTCCCTTATTTTTTCTCAGTTTTAACCAAAGCAATAGCAACATTACTTTTCTGGATGTTGTGTCATTTTGACTCTTTGCACTGCTTTTTTCAGTTTACTATTGGATCTGAGGAGCCTGAGGAAGAAGAGGAGGAAGTTCATGGCACCCAATGCACTTTGTCATTTCATATGGCTGATGAACACAGTCATCTTTCCCCAATCCCCTGTTTCTCCAGTCTGCTGCCAGAGAAAGGCCCTACTTTTTCTAATAGGTAAGAGGGGGTGACATTTTCTATGTTTTGGAATTCACATAGGTTGGAGACATTCAGGACAAAGTAGTAAGTTGCCTTTCCAATTCAGGTTCAGGAATTTACTTTGGGAGTATAAATGGGATAAACTTAATTTCAAACAGAGCTCATCCAGATTTTATTTTAATATGTATCTTCCATTCTAGAATATGAAAAAGAAGAATGCATATTTTTTCATTACTAAGGAAATAGTGTAATGTAGGCAGTGTAGAAGAGTGTGAACTCCTTTTCCTCCTCCCACCAGGATGATAGAAAGAAGGCCAAAAGAAGGAAAATGCCATTCTCCTTCCATTAATTTGAAAAAAGCAAAGGCATCTTAAGTTCTGGTATCTTTATAGTTCATCTGCAAAAGTCTCTACCTTCCAAAACATGTTATCAGATCCATCTCTCCATGACATAAACAAATATTAATATATTTGTTTAAAATAGACACAGCTTACAATCACATATTGCAAGTATTAGTCTTAAAAAAAAGAATTAGGATTCAAAAAACCAGATGTAAATAAAGGAACAAGGAATAAGCACATCCAAAAGAAAATGAAGCCTTTCAGGGAAAAACTAGGCAACTTGCTTTGAGCACATGCAAAATAAAATCAATATAAGTTTGATTACTTCTACCTCTAGAAGCATGGGTTATGTGACATTGTTTCTGGGGTCCTGGAAGATGCAATTGTACAACCTGAAATATGTTTAAATTCCACCCTTTCCTCCCAATAGTTAGTTGCTTCTCCTGGGGAGATTATAAAACAAGCCTCCAGCAAACTCTTCCATGGGTATTTAACTTCAAGAAAACTTGTGTTTTTATCAGGGATTTAGCCACTTAGCTCTTTAGACTTTCTCATTATAGGTAGAAGAGATTAGTGTAAGATAACTTGTGTGTAGAGAGCCAGTTTGGTGTAACGGGTATTCACAACCTAAGATTTTTTAAATCCTCAACCTTATTTCAAGCACTCTCTGCAGGCATTTAGTTTACACCTATGGACTGAACTAATCTATTGTTTTCCTCAAAACAATACTGTTACTTCAGAAAGAGAAAACAGAGGGTGTTGAAAAGAGAAAGTGGGCAGAAAAGAGAAAAAAGTTATCAGAAAGAGAAAGTGGGTTGGATCACCCAGTTTGGTTTCTGGCACTACTTACCACCTGCTTTATTTCAAGTGGAATTGTTGCCTTCCAGATGCAACTTGAGAGAATGCAGGTTAAAAGAAAACCCAAAGCAACTCTTTAATCTTGTTCAAATATCTGAACTCTGGAATTACCGTACATTCTATCTTCTAGGAATAAGTTCTCACTTTCAGTTATTACTTCTCTGCCTTCATTGTTCTTTTTCTTGCCTCCACAGCTTTCCTGACTACAGAGATAATGTATCTCGGGGATGGGATAAGCGCAGACCATGGAGTCAGGTGCCAAGTGGGCAGCGGTCAAACTATGACCTGAAGGAGAGAGTGTGCATTGGCAGCATGACTGCAATAGAGAATGCCACATATCAACGAATCCCCACTGATGAAGCTGAAGCTCAGATGTTGGCTTCTGCTGACCTTGATGATATGAAAAGTGAGATTCAACTTTGACTCTTCATTCTGTCCCTAGTAATGGTGATGGTGGTAGCACCTGTATGCTGGGATTTACCTTGAGTGCATATGGGATTGAATATGGGAGGCCGATAAAAACATCAGTGTAACTATTCTTCTACGTCAAAAATAAGCAACTGGATTGTGTAATAATTTAAATAATAAGGATAAAATGATGTATGTAGATGTTTAATTCTCAGGATATTCATTTGATATACTTCGGTATATTTGTAGTCTGAAAGAGATTGTGGTTTTGGATATAACAACATATAATATTATATATAATATAATATACCATTATATTAATGGCCATGAAACATAATATAATTTTGGTTTGCTTTTGTTCATTCCCAATTCTATTCATTTTATTCATAAATATCCTTCTAGATTCAGGATATTTGATATTTAACTTCTAAGTTAATATACACAAGAAAGTAGATAGAGTATAATTGTTATTTAGTTTCTCTTTCTACATAAGTTATAACTTTGTAAAATTCTACTTGTGTTTCCTCTGATCTTCCTTTTTATAAAGATAAAAAACATCTAAGCAGTTCCTTAGATACTAGCATTTACTTTGCTCTCTGAAGATTATCTCTGATTATTTATATAATTCTGACTTGCATGTATTTCAGTGAAAACTTTTGTCCAAAACATAGTAAGCAATACATTTCTTTCAAATATTACCACTATGCTTTCAGTTCCAAGAAATAATGTTATTTTAGTACTAGGCTAGTAATAATGTACAGGAGTCTATAATGAGATGTAGATACATAATTCTAACTTCTAACATATTTTGACTTGTGAAGCTTTCAATAGCTATGCCTAAAAACTGCTTTTTAAAAATATACAGGAGATTGTGTTTTGTTTTGTTAGCAATCTCACATGTGATATAGGGAGTTAGAGAGGTAGGGAGCGAGGGAGGTAGGAAGAGAAGGAAAGAAGGAAGGAAAGAAGGAAGGAAGACAGCAAGACTGGTGAAACATATTGACAAATTATTTAATTTAATTTATTTAATCCTCATTGAGGATCCTCCAAAATGTTATAAATCCTACAAGATGTTATAAATCATGCTACTTAAAGATGATTCTCTAGGCCTTTCTTTACATGACAGAAAATCCTCAAATACATACCTTGTTTTCCAAATTTAACCAGACAATCTGCAATCCAATATAGTCTTCTGTTACCTTAGAGCTCAATTTCATTCTCTATATTCTGTGCTACTACTCGTCCATAGTTTACTCGATGGTATGCAACTCTCATATGCTAAGGCTAACCTAGTATCTTCCTTGCTGAACGGTTAGGATTTTGCTTTCTCCTTCTTAACCTAAAGTTATATTCATCATTTTGCTCTCAGAGAATTATGTTTTTCAATTCCTGGAGGGAGTAGCCAAATTGGAATCTGTATCAAATGCAGGATCTTTCATGATCTCAAATCCTACAAAGTTTCACAGTGTCTGGAACTGAGGTGACATCTATTTACTGCTATGTTCTACATCTTCCCTCCCCCTTTCTGAAAGCTGAGTTCTCTCATTCTCTCAATGTAAAAACATAGAAGGGACGTCATGGAAATGCAGTTTTGAGCCTCAGGATATAAAGATGTCAATAGACTAGTTTCCAAGCTTCAGTAGCTAGAGATAACTAAAAGCATTTGAAGGGGCACAGTAGACTGTGCCACAAAGGAAAAACAGCACAACAACACATCACATACTGAATTTCCTACAGAATTTCCTTGCAGGCTTTGGCACTATGCAAGGATACATTCCCACTTGGATTCTAAACAAGCAGTCACAATTTTGGTGCTAACTCTTTCAGTAGCTGGTCAGTAGTAACATTCTTAATCAAATTCTATCCAAAAATTACTGGGCTTTGGATATTGTGCTATCTGAAAAATTTCAGAGAAGAGGAACTCATCTCCTACCTAAATCCTACTCTTTGCGACGTACTCAAGATTTTTCATCTTCCATCAAACGTAGCGATGGCCATTCCAAACGGAAAGGAAATAATAAAGGGCACTGGAATAGGAGACAGACCAGAAATAGAGATAGCTGTATGTGGCTATAATTCCTTAGATTATGATGACTTTGAGGAGTTTGCTCTCAACTTTGAAGACTATGATTTATGGGAGGCTATTCAGAACCACTTGGGTTGTCCTGGTCTGGAGCCAATTCGTAAGTACTGCAGTTGTGATAGGATTCACATGTACAGGTTATATGTATGTGCGTCCTACCATGCATTTACTCTCAACTTCACTAAGACTTTTTTTTCCCCATTAGATAATCAGATTTTAAATATAACAAACTTCATTTATTTTGAATATATTTTATCACTATTTGCAATATATCTTATCACCATCTGGCAATTGTATATTTCAAAATTCTTTTTTCTATTACATTATGTAAGGAAACGTAATTTTGTCCACCTTTGCTTTTAATTATTCCTTGCCCATTTAAAATTAATTTTTATTTGCTTAACTTTATCCTATCCTAAAAGTTTATTTCACTATTGTTCTGGAGGCTACTTGTTCAAATATTTTGGAAATGTGAAGCTGACAGCATTTAACTACAACCTGTGTTTCCTCACTCATGTCTCAGACATGCACATCCATGAACAAATTAGCAACTCTTTATTTCTCAGTTTGATGCCTGTAATTTGTTTTCCTATCAACATCCACCATCCCCTCATCCACCCACTCCACACATAGATATTGTACATTATGTGATGTGATATGCTTTTCTTATTGAAGTTAGATGAACTCATTCATAAATATATATTCATTTGTTGAAAGACCATCAGAAGTTGCTACTATTAGCATTGGGCATGTTTACTGGTTAAATATGCTGAGCGTGGGAATGGAAACTGCTTAGATATATCAAAAATAACCTATCTCCCTTAGGGCCTAAAATGTTTCATTTTGATCTTTTTGAATATATGAGGAAAGTTATACACAGTCCACAGAGTTCTAGTTAATCTGGAGCAGGATTTAATCCAATGTCTGAAAAGGAACTTTTCAATTCCTTTTGATCGCAAATTGGGATTTAACTTTCAACAATCTCAAAATGGTGGATCAATAGGCTGTAAACTATCTGGGATTTCTAATGTCTCAAGGAGAAAGAATTGTCTTTGGTCTGTATCCCTGATTTAATTTACCTTTCTCAGTAGTTGTTATTCTCATTTTATGCCAGAGGTAATAACTCTCCTACACTGTATTACAGCATTTATAGCCAGTGCTTGTGTACTTAATGGTTGCTTTTGCCATTATGAAACACATTAGCTTTTGATGAGGTACCAAACAAAAAATAGCCCTTATAAGATGCCTTTGGCAGTTTATATTCATAAATGGAAAGGGTGCAAAAAAGGCACCTAAAATTACTTACTGTAGTTATATAGATGCTTACATGATCTACTGAACCCTATATTTAAAAGGCAATCCACTCATCAATTTATATGACTGGCTCTTCAAAGATTTTTTTCCATTTCTCTGTAAGTAACGTTTAATAGAGAAATTACATTGTATTAACAACCAGTAGTGATCAAAGTGCTTGCTGTGAGGAGAACTATTGAGCTGTTATGTAATGTAACATAATTAAGAGTGTTGCACTAGGATTACAGAAACCAAAAGAGAAATAAAGTAGAAAATTGATGAATATAATAAAGTGCATGTAGTAGAGTGAGGTCCCTTTATACTGTGAATAAATTGAGGGCACACCCTCCAGATGTCTGCTTTATTAGAGATTTCTTATTTAAAGACCATCTGAGAAATACTTTGACCAAAGGGCCCACTCATATCTGTGTTACATAGTCATCTGCAAAACAAAAAGTTCTTATTTAGCCAAATGTTTTAATTGTACAGAATGTTTATCTATGCTTTAATATTACTGATTTAAGATATAACTGATTATATGCCATAACAATCTTATTACGGTGATACCTACATTATAAAACCTCTTTCCCTCAGTCCCATAGATGAGGCTCCAAGATAATGCTTGACAACATAATGCTTCAGCTTTAGATTCTCCTGTTGTAGCAAGGGAATAGAGGTTCTACTATGCTTCATGGAACACATGGCAATTCTTATACAGAGCACTTTTTAAATAGGATTTTGCCAAACACTTGTAATTGTACCTGTTTGCATTGGGAACTCATTTTTAAAATGAGCTTTTGCTGGATTCCTCTACTGCAATATCGATTTCTTTAAATGAAAATCAAATGCTCATCATAAGGTTTTGCATATGGAAAGTCTCCAAATTCAGCTCTCAACAAAGTTAGTCTGGGTGGGAAGATTCTACTGCGAGTATTGCTAATCAGTGTAGGAGGTGCTGGGTAAAATGAACTGATGGATTTTTCAGATTTAGCTCTGGGGAAAAAAGGTATATATAAAATAATACAAATTTTTATAATTTATTCTGCATTTTATTGTTACTCTATTCCAATGTTACAAAACATGTTTCTTCTGAGTTTTACAAAAGCTAAATATTTGTATACGTATGCATTCCTGGGAAATGGGGCATTTATAATGGAAACTATATTTCATGAGTCCTGAGTTCTGTAGTCATTAACAAAGGTCTCTGTTTCTATGGAGCATTTATGACATTCGTGTAGCTCTGTTATAGAAGGATATTTCTGTTATATGTACCCATGGCTTGTTCTGCCTTCATTCCAGGCCATCGTTTTGAAGATAATCCAGGAGTAAGGAGACATTTGGTTAAGAAGCCATCCCGGAGCCAAATCAACAGGTCCAGCAAAACATCTTTGTCCTCACAATCTTTCAAGAAAAAGAAGAAAAAGAAGAAACTTGACCGAAAACCCCATGAGGTACCATAATGGCCTTTCCTTTTGAATTTCACAATGTATGGCACCAGCACCTTTATGCATTGTTCAGTTTATTGCTTACTGGTAAATGGCTTTCCATAAGAGCAGGGACAATAGGGATGATAAGATTGGACTCTAGGAATTAGCGTAAGCCTAGTAACCAAGGTTATTGCTTTAGGTCCTAGACAGATAGTCCCAGGTTAATTTTTGTTATCTGGTTCTCCAGTAATAAAATAAGAACATGTTCAGGGAAGAAAATGGCCTGGAAGGAAAAATTACAGTTATAAACGGGAAATGTACAACCTGGAGTCCAAGAGCCAAGTATGACTCCTGAAAGTATCCCTCAGAGTGATCTGAAAATTACAATATTTCATGTGAAATAAGAGAGAATCATGAAATTTATACCTAGAGAATTATAATACAGTATCAGCTTTACTTAATTTGAATTAGCAATAGATATAATTGTTATGGAATCAAAATTAGTTTTTTTTTAATTCTAGCCTCATCGTCTAATTTTTGGAATGCAACTCTCTAACACACTATTGGAAGAGATTATATTGTATATTCCAGTTACAGACTATTTAGGATGTGAATCTAGGCTACTTTCTCTTACATTATGCATGTTCTGCCCATCTCATGCATAATTCTGGGCGGCTAACAATTTAAACAGAATAAAAACACAACCAATAAGGATAAACAAATGCTATAAAAAAGCAAAGAAGAACAAGGACAACATCCCACTGTCAATATAGTCAAGTCCTAGGCTTGACAACGGAGCCAAGTTTTTAAAACCTTGGGAATGGCCAGAAGAATCAGGGCAAGCCTATTCTTGGGAGGAAGATGTTCCAAAGGACAACTGCCATGGCAAAAAAAAAAATCTTCTTCCTGGCTCCTGCCCGATAGCACTCTCTTATGGTTGGGACCTGGAGATGCCTCTCCTGTCAGATCTAATAGGATAGGTAGACTCCACTGGGGACGGTAGCTCCTATAATTAACCTAGCTCCAAACTATAAAGGGCTTTAAAGCTACCTGCTAGCACCTTGAATTGCATCTAAAAGCATCCTGTGCAGCTTGCAAAGCAGAGATGTCACATGAACTGAAGGACAAATACCCATAATTGCCCATGTTGGCACATTTTAAGGTAGTTGAAGCTTCCAAATAATCTTCAAAAGTAGCCTGGCCCCACATAGCGTGCAGTGCAGTTATCCATTCAGTAGGTGGCTAAGACTTGAGTGGGTGAATTGGTATGAGAACATAGGCAATAATGGCCCTCATTTCCTCTTCAACTACACTTTGGATGCTGTTAAGCATGTGTCATCTACCGAATCTCTGGTATTATCAGGGCAGAGCTAAAGGGCACCATCTCGTCCTTGCAGAAATCTTATAATAGGGCAGATAGGGATGCCATTCTTGTAAACTAATAGCAGAAAACAGGGTAATGGACTGGAATTTAACTGTCTTGGTTTTTCTTAGGTTTTTGTGGAGCTGAATGAATTAGTAGTGGACAAAAACCAGGACATGCACTGGAAGGAGACAGCACGCTGGATCAAATTTGAGGAGGATGTGGAAGAGGATACGGCACGCTGGGGAAAGCCTCATGTTGCCTCACTTTCTTTTCGCAGCCTTTTGGAGCTCAGAAAGACTATTGCCCATGGTGAGTAATCCTAATGAGGTTAGGCTTTGGCTGGAAATGTTTCCAGCCAAAGCCTAATTGACATCCCAGCTGCCTTGTGACTTAAAGGAAGACACTTTTTTTTTTAAGCTGAAGGAAGAATTTTTAGGATTGAAATAAACTTATTCATCAAAAAAGAGAAAATGATCAATGGTTGTAGTCATTATCAACTTAGTCCTGTGGCAGAATATAACATAAAGTGTAATAATAGAACAAGAAAAGGGCATCATTAAAGCATTAAACGTTGGCTATGCTTTTATTTATCTTTTTCACAAGACATATTCATTCGTATGAATGGACAGTGCTTCTCAAAGCTTTTACCAGTCTATTTTGCAGATATGCTGCTAACATAGTAAGAATTTGGTATATTTTGTCTAAAGAAAAAAAAATAGAAGTAAGAATAGAAGGAGGCAATCTGCTTGAGAAAAAAATTGACTGTAAAATAATTCCTGTTTATAATTCCTCAGGAGCTGTTTTGTTGGACCTGGAACAAACAACATTACCAGGCATTGCTCATCTGGTGGTTGAAACAATGATAATCTCAGATCAAATCAAGGCTGAAGACAGAGCCAATGTCCTGAGAGCCCTACTGCTCAAGCACAGGTAAGTGGTGTAGTGTAAAATGGTGTACCTAGAAACAGTTAATTGGAATTGTGGATAAAGGTATAATAGATGAGGAAGAACTACTAAAGTATAAGTAACTATGACACAGTACAAAAATTTATATTCTGAAGATTAAACAAGGTTCTTGGGATGATAAGAGGCAGTTACAGAGAACAAGATAACTTTTTGGCAATTCCTTAAAGAAGTTATTGAAGAAAGGATGTATGAATATACTGGCTAGCCTCAAACAGGAAAAACATCACATATATGAAGTTCCAGCAAATCTACATACAAACAGAAAAATCAGAATTTTATAATATATATAGGGGAGCTGAAAGGTAGTTGAGCAAAGATTTGCTTCTTTAAAAAACATCGTTTTTTGCTGAAAAGCAATTGTTCAGTAAGAATGAACAATGTTTTTTCTTCACTTCAGTCAGATTTTAGGACATATATTTGAAAAGCAACTATTTAGCCAGAGAAATTAGGCCAAGGTTCTTTAGCTTCTTTGATATCCATATTATTTCCTCAGCCACCCCAATGATGAGAAGGAGGCATTCTTCCCCCGGAACCATTCCAATTCCAGCCTGAATTCTATAGTGGGAAATCATCATCTCAATCACAACCACACAACTGATACTTGCATGCCATTGATGGGAGAAGAGAGGATTGAGATGACAGAACCACGAATCCCTGATCCGGAGTTCAGAGAGGTGAGTTAAAAAAAGAATATGTCAACCCTTCAAGATAGACTAGGCTAGGAAACCTGAGTCATAGAGGCTAATAGTATTTTTATTACAAGTAGTAAATTCATTGCAAAGATTATCTTTGTATGAATCTTGCAAGTCTGAATGCGCTTCCCCCGTTCATCCCTTTATCTTTTTGAGAACTAAGAGGGATCTTGTGTAAAACATTTTCTCAGCTTACAATTCTGACTTGCACTCAGATTTCTTTTATCTGACCGTATCTTGGTAGTGGCTCTTCTTCCTGTTCCTCAGATTATTCCTTATGTTCTGCCTATTACAGGATCAGATTGAATTTATATGTAAAACTAATTTACAGTGATGTGTAAGTTCAAGAAAAGTACCGTAAGTATATGAATTATGAACTGATATGGGTGCACTGAAAGCAAACAAACAAAACCATTTTTTACAAGATCGTAGGAAATAAAACCTGGATTTTACCACTAGTACAAAATTGTACATATTTCAGAGCCTTCCACAGTTTATTCTGTTTCTGCTAGTCATGGAGAAAGAATAAGAAGAATTTTGAGAATTGACCTAATCAAGAATATGAGTATATGAAGAAAGTAGGTCATTAAATTAAATTAAAGTAAGTAATTAGTATAATATAATGGCTCTGAGAATAAATTGAATTGATATTTTAACGAATGAATGAATTAACAAATCCATGAATGCGTAAGGGGGACATAATATAACAGTCTTTAGACTTACCTTAAATAAACATGTAGAAAAATAAGAGGTTAAAGTCTTTACCTTGTAGTACCTTAGTAACTAGAGTGTAGGTTATACATTTCACAAAGTCAGAGGCTGTTCTAGCCACCTGGCATAGGGTAATTCAGGCTAATTCAGATATTTCTCGTTGGGACAGAAAAACATGCACCTTCACAGCTCTGAGGGACATCGTGGCAAGTACATCAAATTGATGGAGAAGATTCCTGATGATGCTGAGGCCACCGTAGTGCTTGTTGGTAAGGAATCCTAAGTCAAAGTGCAGTACAAAATACCTTGAGAAGGGCTCATGCAATTAGTGTAGCTGTGGTATTTCCAATTATGTTTATGCTGTCATATTTTGGTTTCTTCTATTCTGGGATGTGTATAACCTGTTCAGAGCCAGGCATGATTGGAGCAGTATATAAATATAAACCAATAAAATAAAATAGAACACTCTTACCAGTACAGAAGCCAATAAGTAGCACAAATCTCTCGTATCAAAATTTCTGAATTGGCTTTGTTGCATTTGTTTTTGGATAACTAGACAAAAAGAGGGAAAGAGAGCACATAAAAAAAAACCACAATCATTTGCTGACAGTAGTAGTAACATTACCACTGGCTTACTGCATAAGATATAGAAACAGGAGCCTCACTAGGAAGCTAAGCATAGTCCCACTAATTTCCATGCCTGACCAAAAGCATCATGTTAGAGCCAGAATACAAACATTATCAATCTCAGTGTGCGCGTATTTGCTTAACTGCTGCGGCTCGGCTTGTGTTCCATTGCTATAGTAAGACTTCGTCCAGTAACCTATTAACTATGAGATCATTCTGAAGTCTTAGCTCCGCAACCATTAAATTCGGAAATTTTTAACTGAGAAAAACTAAGATTGACATAGCTTCTGTTCCTTCTTGGTTACTTTTATTTATGGAGCAGGGGGAAATGAAATATCTGAACTGGCTTTGTTGCATTTGTTTTTGGATCAGAATATAGTTGCACACTGATGAAGATTATTATTTGTAAATTTAATCTTTGTATAGCTTTCAAAAAACTAGTACAGTAACTGCCAACTCTGAACTTGAGCTACTTCTATTAATCACAGACATTGTATTAACAGCAATTGAAGTAGTAAGACACCACAAAATGTAATATGAATCTGACTCTGCTGACTGTTTTCTGCCTGGACTTCCCTATCTGGGACATACTTGTAAGTTCTATCCTGATCCAATAACTCTGGTTTTATTCTTCCTCTCCTCATAGGTTGTGTTGAATTTCTCGAACAACCATCAATGGCTTTTGTCCGTTTAAATGAAGCTGTATTCCTGGAATCAGTTCTGGAAGTTCCGATTCCTGTTCGCTTCATCTTTGTTTTGCTAGGGCCAAGTCAGTCCAATGTGGATTACCATGAGATTGGACGTTCAATCTCTACTCTCATGTCAGACAAGGTAAAGATCTGGCTACTGGTTCAAGCTCAAGCATAAGCATAAATAGAGATGCTGGTCGCATGAAAGGGTGCATGGAGTGATATAAACTACATGTCAAGGGCAAAACTGCAGAGTATGGAAGGGGAAAAAAAGTCCTACATGTTAGATTTCAGAAAACAACAACAATGATACATTTTATAATTACATTCCAAGTTAGGCTTACATCCTTTGAAGTTAATTTTTGATGGACATTTTGATGGCCTTAATTTTCGACAGAGATTTTGATAGCATTAATTTTTGATGATTTTTTTTTTTAAATCTGGCTTAGAGCTGTAGCTTTGTTTTAGTTTCTACTTTCCTATTCAGTTGTAAGTTCTGTGTGAAATATTTGTCCTTCCAAATATTCACAAGAGTTTAACAGGAGAAGTTGAGAAGTCAACTATCGTGACAAGAAGTATATTTCCCCCCATTTCCTGTCCTGCCAGCTCTGTTGAGCAATTGATCCAGCATTTTTGTAGCATGTGCTGTGCGTGAACTCTGTCCTCCTATTTGCCTTCAACTATGTTTTTCATGTGGATGAATCTTTTAGTAATAATTTAGCCACACTTCTGTTTAATGTAATTAAAGTGTAGTAGTGAAAAGGAAGTAATTCTTAAATTCCAGGATCACTCTTTCAGTTCTCTCCTATCAGTATTAAAATTTCTAAAAGTGTTTTTCTATCTGCTCAAAATTGTGCTTATTCATTCCGAAGTAGCCTATTTTATTTGATGTAAATGTACTACCAAACTGACCAGAACCATTTTATGGTATTTTTCTAAATGTTTAATTTTATATCAAATAGCACTATATTTATGAGAAAATAGATTTTCTGTCCGTTTTAAAAGAAATAAATAAATTACTGCCTTCCTCTCCCACCCCATGATTTAAAACAGCATTTTAAAAAATTAAGATAAACCATAAAAATTAAATTACCACATAACAAGATCATGCTTAACAATTGAATATGAAACTTATTAAGTTACACTGTATAGAAAGGATTGTTAAAACAGAGATGGGAAATCAATATCTTCATAGACATTGCAGAGCTGTAATTCCTAATATTCCTAACATGTTATTGATAAATTGACTGGGGCTGCTGTAGACTGGAATTCAGCAACAAATGGGAGATCACGTGTTTTACCTCAGCACTAAATAATGTTTTAGTGTCAATACATGAATTGTCCACTTACTGGAATCAAGATTATATTTAATTGCTTATGTGCTAATGTTAAAGACTTTAGAAGAACTGTAATAATATTTTAAAGAAATACACATGCATACACACACACACACACACACACACTTAAAGAAATGTACATGCATGCACACACACGCACACACACACACTTTCCCCCAAAGGCAAAATGGGAACAAAATTGTAATTAAAGCCAGCTGTGCTGTTTCACTGAAAATAAACTGAGGGATTCATCTTGAGTTGGGGACTAAAACCACCAACCCGTAATATTAGGGTGGGCAAGGCCAGGTATAAAGATGCTGTCTGGGTCTCACCATGTTTCCCCATTGGTTTATAGCATTTCCATGAAGCCGCTTACATGGCAGATGACCGCCAAGATCTACTTAATGCCATCAATGAGTTCCTAGACTGCAGCATTGTCATTCCTCCATCAGAAGTAGAAGGGAAAGATTTGCTCAGATCAATTGCCACCTTCCAGAAAGTGCTGCTGAAGAAGAGAAGAGAGCGGGACCAGAAGAAGTCCCTCAAAGAAACAAACTTTCAAGAATCCAAAGGTCTCTTCTCTCTTTGCCTATTGTATCTATTCATATTGTTTCTAATTCCTCTGATTCATACTGTGGCTAGAATAGAATGGGTGAGATACGACTTGACATGTCAGTAATGACATTAAAAATTTGTGCAGTAACAAAGTACATGTTGAAGGCAGACTTTGTGGCAATTAGTACAAGCAGATAAGGGAAAATTTGATCCGAGCACTTGTCTGATTACATACAGTAGGATATGAGTGTGGAAAGGTGTCTTGTTTCAGCTTCTCTGACCATTTCCCTGCTCTTCTATTTATGCCTTTCCAGAGTTATGTGAGGTGAAAGCTGAAGAAGAAGAAGAGGGCGAGGAGGAGGAGGATGACCCTCTGAAGCGCACCGGCATTTTCTTTGGTGGTTTGGTGCGGGACATAAAGCGCAGGTACCCCAAGTATCTGAGTGACCTCAGAGATGCCCTGCACAGCCAGTGCCTCGCAGCCGTGCTATTCATCTACTTCGCTGCTCTCTCTCCTGCCATCACCTTTGGGGGACTGCTAGGTAACAAGTCCGCCCTCCTTTTTCTTCATCTCCCACTTCCCCACACATTTTCTGCTCAAGCTGGTTCCTGTCTTTCTATGCTGCCCAAGATGTTGAGCAGGAGGTTAACATTTTGCTTCTACTAGCTGAGTGACTGGGGTTGGCACATGCGCCTGTATCTGTGCTGGTCTAGTGGGCAGGCTCCATTTGGCTCTTGCTGCATTTAGATGAGCTTGGCTTTGATCTGTTTCATCCCTGCCTGGCTCTAGAGCTTTCTAGTCTACTGCATGTCTCATCTTCTATGGCAACCACAAAAACTCTATCAACCCCTATGTTGCTAAAATAGAATTTCCATTAGCAAACAACCTGGGAGTCTAAACTGGGGAAGGATAAGGGCAGCAAATGAGAGAAGTCAATTTCAATCTCTTCTTATAGACAAATGAAGGAGAATTGGAATAGTAATCAAGGTGCTAGAGGCCAATGAATAAATATAAGTAACTTACCCTGAGGTAAAATGGGCAGCCAATAAATTTTATAAAGAAACAAACAAACACATTTCAACAACCATAATATTTCTGTAATCAAATTATTCAGACTTCTGGCAAGAACATTTTTATTGGATTGGAGAAGGGGGAAGAGATAAAAAAGGGGCAACAAAATGGAAAACAGAGTTATGTGTAGCCCTTTAGAGTACTGGCTTTAACCATCTCCCCCTGCTTAAGTCCCTCCATGGACATGCACACACCTACAGATTATTCACAAAAGAATGGGGCTGTTGAAAGAAAAAAGGTTATCCACCTCTGATTAAAGAATTTAAAGGTAGGTATGCAGTGGCTCAGTGGCTAAGACATTGAGCTTGTCAATCAGAAAATTCAGCAGTTCGAATCCCTAGTGCTGCATAACGGAGTGAGCTCCTGTTACTTGCCCCAGTGTCTACCAACCTAGCAGTTTGAAAGCACATAAAATGCAAGTAGAATAATACCTTCGGTGGGAAGGTAACAGCCTCTGTGCACCTTTGGCATTAAGCTGGCCACATGACCACCAAAACATTGCCAGACAGTGCTAGCTCTTCGGCTTAGAAACGGAAATGAGCACCGTCCCCTAGAGTCGGGAACGACTAGCACATATGTGCGAGGGGAACCTTTACCTTTTTACCACGGCACTGAGTTCACTTGGAAGCAGATAGGCAATTGACATGGTTTGTTTACCATATGATTTTGCTGAACGAATCAGTTCAAAATATGTCAGTCAAGTTCTATTCCAATTTATATATTTTTTCAAGAGGGTTTGTCTAATTCACACAAATGGATTTCCCCCTATACTTTGGGATGTTCCAGAGCTAAGTGTCTATGGAGATTCTCAGTCATCCAGGTTGTCCCAAAGGTGCTTTTTCAAGAAGCAACTGGACTTT
>JANHFT010004966.1:67218-83184 GCA_032467955.1 Pseudoxenodon macrops
ATTATTATTATTATTATTATTATTATTATTATTATTATTATTTTCATTGAACATGAAACTCAGTCAACTGAATATTTAAAAAATATGTCACAAATACCATTGACTGGCGCTGATGGATGATATGGGTTGCTGCCAGCGTCCTAGGTATCAAACATGCCAGCATCCTAGATATCAACCATGTCATTTGTTGACATATTATTACTGTTGTTGTTGTTGTTGTTCATCACACAGTCAGCCAGATTTCAGACTGGATTTGGCATTTTTATCCTCCTATCAAGTCCTTCCCAAGGAGATGGGATAGGCATATATTGATGTTTCATGATGGTATTATTATTTCCAAGATCCGTTTTTTGCTATCAATCTTTGTCTTGTAAGCAGGTTGTTGCTTCTGTGCACAAGATTTCTTTAACTCCTTTTTCTCCTTCAGGTGAAGACTTGGCGAATGAATCTCTTCACATGCATCCAACTAGCCTGCATTGTATTGCTATGGGTGGTAAAATCCACTGTGGCATCACTGGCTTTCCCATTTGTCCTGATCATGACAGTTCCTCTACGGCGATACCTGTTGCCACGTTTCTTCCATGAAAGAGAACTAAAAGCGGTAAGATACTAAGAGAACTAATCTTTATTTGATCATTATGCACATTTACGCTCGTCAAACGGATAGTATGCTTTATAAAATATGCCGCGCAGGTACCACTTGAAAAGGAAGAACAAGCAATTTAAAGTTTGTCTTTCTTACTGCATTAGAATAGCAGATACGCATTTTCCCAGATATCTCTTGGCCATTCTCCAACTTCCCCAACGCTCTGTGGCTTTTGACTTGTAACAGAGATACCCACTGTGGTTGAATGGATACTCATTCCTCTCTTGTCTCTCACTTGCAGCTAGACTCGGAAGATGCAGAGCCAAACTTTGATGAAGATGGGCGAGATGAATACAATGAACTTCACATGCCAGTATGAGCAGGCTGCTATACGTCTACTGTTTTTTTTCCTGGCATTATGGGATAAGCTGTTCTCCTTGTGCTGTTCCTGCAGTGGCTTTTGAACTGATCGTAGGTCTAGTCCAATTGGCAGCTGAGTCACAACCCTCCCAGAAGCTCCAGACCAGAAGAGAACTTGGACAAGGCAGAGCAAGAGGAGTGGCTGCCTTCTTATGGACAGAGACAGAATATAATTCCAGCCACTATCACTCATGCTCCTTCTGAACAGACCTTGTTGTAGTGCTGTGCCAATATGTTGACCTGAATATGTAGACACCTTAGCCAGTTATTATTAGTCTCCTGTCTAGAGAAGTCAAGCAGATTAAACTGTTTTGCAGTGGGAAAGATAGCAGCAGGTTAACAGAGGAAGAGGCCAGTAAACCTTCTGGAATGTTAAGGACGATGCTTTTCTTTCAGAGTTCTGGGGTGGTAGCAGGAAGTGGAAGAATAGCTGGTGTTTCCTTATTGAATTTTAACTTAGTCTCATGACTGTTTAAGAGAGTGTGCTTCATCTGCTCTTCTGCATGATATCCTTGTCTGGGATTTCATGTTTATGAGAACTTTTGATCCTTTCCTTTTAAGGAATGGCAATAAGGACTGTTGGAGACCACAAATTGCAATGTGTGCCAGGAAGGTTTTCAGTACCATGATATGCTCAACAAGTGGAATGTGATATTTGTGCAATATTTGTGGGCACTTGCATCAGTTTGGGCAAGTACTGTGCCTATGTTTGCTGTTTCCTTGGTTGTCCAAAGTGTTGGGGTGATCTAGGAAGCAAATCCATTCACACAGTGAAGGAAGAAGTACAGGTAAAATTTGATCATACAGGCTGGATATCAGGAACAAACTGACTAATAATGGAGTCAAAATTGAATGATGGATATGGTTCTAAGTGAGATCATCCAAAAAGATTTTATAGTATTTTCATGCTGTTTTTCTCCCCTCTTACAAAGAAAGTCAAACATGCAATCAGACAATTCGGAATCTCAGAAGCTAAGACTGAAATCTAATCTGGTTAATTATTTGATCCACCAAGCCTGCTTGTTGTACCCAGTCACCTCTTTTCCATTTAATATTCTTCCATGCTTTACCTTCATTGCTCCTCGTGCTTTGTTCTTTAGTCTCTCCATGGTCATTGCATTGCTCATTTTAATGTTTCTTTAAGCAGCCCTAGCTGGGCCAACAGAGTCACTTCTCCAGAAAAGCTACTGATGGTTTGGCCCTGACAATTAATGAATAAGACGTCTCTGAGGGAGAGCTAAAATATTTTGCATTTGTAGTTTTGAAGCACTGTCTTGTTCAAGTTTTCTGTAGGGATAAAGGATGGTCTTCATTTGCCTTTTGATATGTCAAAGCAATAGTTTCTATCTCCTGGATTTTACCTGACCCTAAAACCTTTTGCCTTTTTCTCAGGCCCATATCATCCTTGTATCTCCCACTGACAACTGCCTAGTTCTCTTTTAATTTAGTCCGGTAGCTACTTTCTTCTACAGTTGCCATACAAAGATCAGATTTTGTGACAAAGCTAAATTGCACAAAGGCTGCATTGGCTTTGTTCGCTAAATTTGAACTTTTAGAATCTGAAAAGCCTGCTCCCTTTTCAGTTGCATTCATTCAGTCCTGTACATTGCATTTGTGCTTGATTCATAGGCCAAACATATGCACAAGCACCATGCAGCACAAGTTCAGTGTGAGATTCCAGAAGTGCTATCCTACTGGATCATTATGCAGGGACTCTAGTGAACTGTGAAGTCCTGTTCCATAAATCTGTTCTATGTAAGTGGAATAAAAGATATACACAAAAGGCCAACCCTGACTCTTGCCTCTAGTGAGGCAGCAAACCATATGGCATAAGTATCTGGTTCATGGCACCACTCTGCTCCACTGCCTCTCTCTGTTAGTAAAATGGAGGCTGTCCCTACCCACCTACCTCAGGGGTTACCTGTTGAGGGCTGGATTGTCATGAGGCCATATATATATATATATTCCTCTATTCATTCCCAGCTGGCTGCCAGCCTACCCCACCCACAGACAGTGACCTCCATTGTGCCCTGTGTAGCAAATCTGAACTGTCGGGGCAGAGACCCCAATACAACTCTTCTGAATGTAATAGGAAGGATATGGCTGCACCAATAAACCTTTCACTGGTATGTTGTGCCTGGTTCCTTTTATATGCTCCTGAAATGGAAAATCCAGCAAAAAACAAAACAAAATCCTCAATTCAAGTAGAATCAAAGAAAAGGATTCAATTAAAGTTGTCCCTTCCCACTCTCACACATGTACATGCATTCTGAGTTGCCTTTTCTTTAGATAATTATTAGCAAGGCTGTTCTTGCGTTCCTTAAGCCTCGGTCCGGTTATAAATAAATGAAACATGGTCCTGTTTCTGACACCAGATCCAAATAATCTACTCTGACTGTTGTTGCCTCTCAGATGTTTCAGCCAGACACCTGTCCTTGGCTTGCCAGCAGAAATCTCATAATTAGAAACACAGAATTCAATTGCTTGATTTTATGCAGGCATAGCATGTGTTCTGCTTCCTGCACCAAAGAAGCTATGCCTGTCCATTTTTTTCTGTTCATTAAACTTTACTCAAATTTTCATTAAAATGTACTCCCGATTTAGGATCAAAGAAAAGACAAATGCACAACTCCATATAAAAATGTAACATTATCTTCTAGCTAGCTAGCTAGCTAGTCATCTAGCATCCATCCATCCATCCATCATCTTTGTCTGTCTATCTTTTCAAGATATGTATAGTATGGGTGCAAAAGCTGCCAACTGTACATACTATGCGAATGCTTATAATGTAAGCAAAATTTAGAAGATTGTTCCAGATGAGAAACCAGAAAGAAAAAGAATCATTGGGACTTTGTGAAAAGAAACAAACTAGAGAAAGGGGTAAAATGTTGTTCCTGCATTTCTATACTCCACGTAATCTACGTTTTTTTCAGGCCCCTGTCTTAATTTTATTACAGAAAACACTTCCACCTTAAATAAAAACATACTTCTTAATTAAATACATTTAGGTCCACGTTTTATAGACAAGTTTATTCAAACTTCAGTGTATGCCCCAAAATCCCTAATTCTCTTTTCCTTAGCAAATTTTAGGGCTGGGAAAAGCAGCAAACAGTTGTGAAATAATTTCTAAATTAAGAGCATCATCAGTTGATCGTCAACTTTCTATTTATTTATTTAATTTTTATCCTGCCTTTATTATTTTTGACAAGGCAGTACACATTTCTAATGCTCCCTTCTCCTCCTATTTTCCCAACAACAACAATCCTGTGAGGAAGGTTGGGCTGAGAGAAGAGAGTGACTGACCAGTTTTCATGCATAAGGTGGGACTAGAACTCACCATCTCATGGTTTCTAGGCCAGCACCTTAACCACTATACCAGGATTCGTACCAGGAAACCTACAGCAAGTTAATATTTCATCAGGAAAAAAAGTGCAGTCACAATGCATGCTCTGCCCCTTACTTGTATGCAACATTATAATGCAAGTATAGAAGGAGTTAATACCATTCTATAATGTCTTGGTAAGATGACCCTTGGAACAGAATGGGGCAATTTGCTGCAGCCAACTTGCTGTAGCTAAGTCACCAGGGGACAATTCACCATGGCCAACTTGCCATGGGACAAGTAGTTGCAGGGCAATTTAACAATTCAATTTAATTTTTGTCATTCACATCTCATTCTGTCCTTCCTTTTGCATCCCTTCTTTAATGATTCTATTCTACCATTGCTTTGATATTGATGTAACTCTTGTCCCACAGTGAGTTGTCCCATAGCGAGCTGGCCATGGTGAGTTGTCCTGTGGCCAGTTGGCTGCAGCAAGATGGCCTTGACAAGTTGGCTGTAGTGAATTGTCATAGACCCCACATCCAGTTTTGGTCACCAAATTATAAGAAAGATGTTGAGACTGTAAAGAGTACAGAGAAGAGCAACAAAGATGATTAGAGGAATAGAGGCTAAAACATATAAAGAACGGTTGCAGGAACTGGGTATGTCTAGTTTAATGAAAAGAAGGACTAGGGATGACATGATAGCAGTGTTCCAATATCTCAGGGGCTGCCACAAAGAAGAGGTAGTCAAGCTATTCTCCAAAGCACCTGAAGGCAGGGCAAGAAGCAATGGATGGAAACAAATCAAGAAGAGAAGCAATCTAGAACTAAAGAGAAATTTCCTGACCGTTAGAATCAGTGGAACAACTTGCCTCCAGAAGTTATAATGCAACAGTGGACGTTTTTAAGAAGAAATTGGACAACGATTTGTCTGAAATTGTATAGTTTTTTTCTGCCTGAGCATGGGGTTGAACTAGAAGACCTCCAAGGTCCCTTCCAACTCTGTTTATCTGTATTCTTTAGGAGAAGAGTTTATACTGCAATATCACAGTGCATGTTTCATCATTTCCCCCTCCTTGCCTCCCAGTTGAGGCAGCATGTGGGAGTTTATAAGTTCAAAACACATCCTATTAAACTTACCTGATGAATTCAATTCTGCAAGGTTAGCCAATATTATTAATTCCATATTATAGGCAACAGAGCTGGTAAGACTACAACTATATGAAGATGGTTTGCTTATACTATTTACTATAACTCAGGTGAAATTTGAACTAAGGCAAAATCCTGCCAATTCCACCCCACTTTACTGTATGGTGCACTGGATGTGAAGGAGAATTCCTGCTTAGCAAGTGATGTTGAATAAAGGACGAAAAAGAAATCGCTGCTTGAAACTTCCCTGTATTAAATCCATAAATCTTATGGGGATAACACCATTTAGGTCAACATATTTTTCTACTGACTCAAGGATGTGAAGAATGCAATCTCTGATTTGCTCTCACCTGAGCTAGGAACTTACTGGGTCACCCTTTCTGCAACATCTTGCATTTATGATGACTGTGAGGTTCAACCAATTGGAAACAGCAGCAACCTGCTCGAATAAGACAAGTGAGTATTTCTAGTCATTCCAGATGCAGGAGTAAATCCCAGAATACCCTAATGCTCCATATCCAAAATAGGCCAGACAAAGAGTTGAACTTTGTCAGCAATGTGTGTCTCTATTTCAGCTAGTTCAGGAATTTTTTGACAGCCATGACTTTAAGTCATGACTACTTTCATCAATGCCTGTGCTTCTTCTTTGAGATTTGGTTATTTCCAGAACACAGTTTCTGGTTCCTGTTTTCCATTCCTTTGCTCAACCAATGAGCCTTTTGGTGGATGAAATTCTGCCCTGGGAAAACACTTCCTTAATACCAAGGAACTGTTCATTTCAACTGCAAAACCAGTTTCACAAATTTAGCATACAGTGGTGCTCCCAAACCAAGAATAAGGTTCACCTTGATAAACTCACTATTGTAGAATTACAGGAGAAAAAAAATGACTTGTCTAACCACAGCAAAACAGTCCTACTTGTTCATCTTTCATTTAACACAAAAACGGGTCTTACAATCGTGCAACTGTTCTGTACCACATGAACTGTTTGCAAATTTGAATTACAGGTGGTCTTGATTTACAACCATTCATTTAGTGACCATTTAAAGTTACAACAGCACTGAAAAAGTGGCTTATGACCATTTTTCCTCACAACCATGCAGCATCCCCATGGTCAGGAGATTAAAATTCATATACTCGGTAACTCGCATGTATTTATGATGGATGCAATATCCCAGGGTCATGTGATCACCTTTTGTGAACTTCTGACAAGCATAGTAAAAGGGGAAGCAAGATTCACTTGGAATAAACCATATTACTAACTTAACAACTGAAGTGATTCACTTAATAACTGTGGCAAGAAAGGTCATAAAATGGGGGGAAAGATCACTTAACAACTGCCTTGCTTAGCAACAGAAATTTTGGGCTCAGTTGTGGTCGTAAGCTGGAACACCTGCATGTTCCAGCTGAGGTAGCTGAAACAGTCGTTTTTTTCCAGGACATGAGAAATCTGGTATTTTGGTCAGTAATCATATACACTTTGCCCTATTCCAAAGTATCAAGGATACCAACAATGAATTACTACAGGCACATAAATTATTTTATCAGGGATGAGAAGCATGAGCTGTTATTGAATTATAATTCCTAGCATCTTATTGACTGGACTTTTAAAGATATAGTCTAGCATTACGTTCTCTACATCCCTGATAAGGGATACATTACTAAGTCTGCATCAGTTGCAGCTTCCAGACAATCATCAATGGCAGCCCTTAGTAAAACACATTACAATACAGCTTACGAAGCTAGGACTGAGGTGATTAAATTATGTGGTATAAAGGTGGGGGAAAGTGAGATGGGGAATTTCCCCTGAAACCAAATTTACATTAACGGTATTACTGTAGGCTAGAGCACTCTTCATTCTCAAGGACAAGAACTCAATATGTTCAGGCCCACTGAGTTGCAGGAAGCGTGTGAATCAATTCTATCAGCTGGCAGGAGATCATGTTGAATCTCTTCCTCGGCCTGCAAAAACCTCATAAGTTTCTGGCAGCGTTCCTGCAACTGGAAGGCAAACAAAAATGACATGAATCATTCACATGATAGCAGAATTAAGTAATCCAGAAGAACCCCTTTTGCCTAACAGCCACGCCTAACAAAAGGGATTCGTTTCCTCCGTTCTTTGGCACAAGGTCATTAATACATTATGAAAATGCCTCTATTCCCTCCAAATATAGTACACTGCCTTTTTAATTTATTCAGGACCCAATTCTCCACAGCTATTGGAAGATCTGCATTTTGTTCCAGAGCTGGTAGAACTGGGACCATCCTTGATTATCCACAACTTATTAAGCTAGACTCTTACTGTATAAATTGGTCGTATAAGGATTGGCCTGACCTCCAACTCTAGTAGCCAATCTCCCTGCAAGATGTTCTTGCGGTACTTCTCCAGCCTAAGATGTCTCTGTAATGTATTCAGCTCACAGAGGTTTCTTTGGCGCTGTGCTCTAGACACATTCCAGTTGCCTTTCTTGAGTTGTTGCTCAAGGGCTTCTAGTTCACTTTCCTTGGCCTCTTGCTGCAGATGCAGATCCGAAATCCTCTGGTTTACCTCCTGAATCTCTCCTTCCAGTGTCCAAGAGCGTTCCTCCCGCCAGAACAGGGACAGGAGTTCTCCATAGGCCTCCTGAAGCTGATTTCTTTCCTGGGTAATTGTTGTCTTATGCATGTCCATATTATTTTTATTGTTGTCGGCTTTGGATGGTTGTGAGATCTTCATACAGTCATGATGGTTTAGAGGTAGTTGAGACTGGCAAAGGGATGCACCATGCCAGGGATGGGCCAGACTGCCTTTCATCACTCTTACGTCGTCACACCTCCGGATTAGGACTGGATGTGAATGTTCTGGGTGGGAGCTATGCCTGCTGGCATGGTATTTCACCCACTGCTTAGTAAGCTCAGCAGCTGCTAAGCTCTTATGAAAAAGATCTGGGACTAGCCTCAAGATCTTCACAAAGGGATGGACATAAGCAAAACCCTGCAGATCAAGGCGGCTCTGGGGGTGGAAGGCTTGCTCGCAGATCGAGTCCCTTTTTAGAAGCAAGGCCCATTTCCTTCTGAGGGCAAACAACTGCCTAGCTGTACGTGCTATTGACACTGTGACATGAGGTCTGCATCCTTTCATGAATCCTAAAGGCAACCCATCCAGTGAGTCATCATTAACATATAAGTTCTCACACAAAGGAAATACAACTTTGGCGTCAAACTCTTCTTTCAAAGAACTTAGGTAGCTCACATAAGAGACAAACCAAGAAATGTAGCTGGCGATGTCGGATTTATTCTCACTAATTGTAATTCTCACAATGTCCTCTCTGTGACATTCCTTGGACTCCACAAGTTTTTCCAGCTGCTGGAGACTGTGAATCTCTACTACACCATCATCTTCATGGAGCAGTAGCAACAATACATTGTAAAGAGTGTGAATGTCGAAAGCCTTCTGGCAACTTCTTATGTGCTTTTCAAAGGCCTGGATCTCGTCTTGAAGAATGGTATACAGGGCTTCCACAGGTGCCATAGGCCACCTTAGAAAGGAGAAAGGAAAATTGTTGAGGACAAAAATAATAATTGAGCATACCTTAGTGCATATACCCACAAAAACACTTTTTTTCCCCTTTTGAATAATTGGGATAGCTCCCCCCCATAAAAAATCCTCCTCAATACAAAATAACAAAGAATCTTACACCTGTTTAAAAGTCACCCAATGTATATACAGTACTGAATTACATTTTCATAAACTAGATAGATAAAATATTATCCCAAAAAAGGAAATATATTTTGTCAAGAGGCAAAAATACCAAAAGTGTTGTTTGTGAAAATCACTGCTCAATATTTTTCTCTATACTAACATTTTGCATACTTCCCACTACTCTTCATACATGCACATATGAAAAACTGAGTTCAATATTGCATACATTTGATGAAGTGGTCTTTAACTTATAAAACTAATAGAATAGAAAAGAATAGAATAGAATAAGAAAGGGAATAGAATAGAATAAGAAGGGGAATAGAATAGAATAGAATAGAATAGAATAGAATAGAATAGAATAGAATAACAGAGTTGGAAGGAACCTTGGAGGTCTTCTAGTCCAAACCCCTGCCTGGGCAGGAAACCCTACATCTAGGCAGGGGGTTGGACTTATACTCAAATAAATACATCAATTTTCTAAGTACTACAACTTTTATTTTTACAGGAATAACTTAACCAAATTACTTCTCTACACATTATAATCTACAAGCTGGAACACACATCTGTAATACATACACATCATGATGTAAAGGAAATTTTTTTGAGGGGTGAAGCTGATCCTTGCATTTGTATGAAAAGTACACTTACTTTTCTTTGATGTTTCACTTTATTCTCTGAAGTTCAGACCTTATCATCTCAGAACGCAGTGCCCATCTATTGGAAACAGAACCTGGTTACATTTTATTGAGCAGAGGGAGAGAGACAAACAATGTTTACCATGGACACAGCATGTTGGAACTTGCTCTGAGGGCTGATTGCCAGGACAGAAATTTAGTCCTTGTGTTATGAGTCATCAACAATGGAGAGCAACTTTCCAATGGACAGAAACGCAATCTCACTAGCAAGAAAGAATTAGGAAGGGGAGAAATACTAACTCTACTAGATATCAAGCTGACAAGACTCCTTTAGACCTCACATTTGGACACAAGAAGTAGTTACAACTCAAACTGAACCTGATAAAATTTCAACCGAGCGCACATAACATACTGTCAAATTATGCATCTTTGAAGTATCTGTTTTATTGTACCTAATACAGTAAACCCAGTAGGTTTTGACATGTCCTGGAGAACTGGTAGCAAAAATTTTGAGTAGTTTGGAGAACCAGTAGTGGAAATTTTGAGTAGTTCGGGGAACCAGCAAATACCACCTCTGGCTGGCCCCAGGAGTGGGGAGGGAATGGAAATTTTGCAGTATCCTTCCCCTGCCACACCCACCAAGCCACGTCACACCCACCAAGCCACGCCCACAGAACCGGTAGTAAAAAAATTGGATTTCACCACTGACCTAATAGTTTACCTGACTGGGTGGAGAAAAGAAGACTTACTACATCTCTTCGTCATTTAGTTTTGGAGTACAATTATAGGAAAACTTTATTTCTTATATGCTGGAATTTGGAACTGAATTAGAAAGCCTAAAGTCAACTTTTAGAACAGGAGATGGGACTAGAAAAGCAAATTCAGAAAGGAGTTTGGGTTTGATCTTCTCTTGACAAATTGGCTACATCAAATGATACTAGTTTGGAAAATATTTAAAAATCACAAATCAATAAGGATGTTGTTAAATGAGGTAAATACAAGAAAGATGTACTGCACTCTTCTGAAAAGATTAACTCACAGGAAGCATATGGGGCTGTTCCAGGATGCCCTCAATTTAGGGAGCTTAGAGGTATTCTGTTTTTAAAGTAAGAATTACTCTGTACGCATCTATGTACAACTATCTTCTAAATAAGCTGGCTAAAATACTTTTAGTAGTGGTGTTGCAGAATCCAGAACAATGTGTCCTGGGGAAAGTCAACCTCCATGCTAAGATTATATTGGATCAGCTCAGGAATTCATGGCATCTATAACAACATGGAGAGAGCTAGTTTAGTATTTTGGTTAAGGCATGAGGCTAGAAACTGGGAAATTGTAAGGTCTAATCCTGCCTTAGGCACAAAGTCAACTGGGTGGCCATAGGCCAGTCACTTTCTCTCTGTCCTAGGAAGGCTGCAATGGCAAACCACTTCTGAAAAACCTTGCCAAGACAACTGCAGGGACTTGTCCAGGTAGTTTCCAAGAATCAGACATGATTGAGTGGAAGTTAAAAAAAAGAGGTTGTATTGATTTGCCATCCATCTGCACACAAAGCAAATAATGACTGTTGCCATGTTTTTTATCATGATAAAAATAATCATAGTTGAATGAATTTATTATGGGAATTGGGCTCATAATATTCAAACAGTCTTTCACTTCAAAAATGGAGAATCGCTTGGGGAAGTCTGCCTGGAGTCTGATGGAATCTAATGTATTTTTCTTTGCATTGTTAAAGCTGGTGATCTTGTTGACACCTTAGCTATTAACTGGAAAGGTATGATGAGATGGCTGCTAAGACAATCACTCTTAAGAATCTTCTACAGCTTTGCATATTATGTACTGCGCTCTGGTTCTCCTCATTGTGGGTGATGATACAACTGGCTAAAGAATTAATGATGGAGAACATATCACAAACATGAGTGAATGCAATGCACATTAGGAAATATAACTATGCCTACAGCTTAGCAGCATGGGGGGGGAGATATTTGTAAATTACAATGCATTTTAGCTTAGGGATTGCAAACTACTCTTCCCTACTTGAAGCACCCAAGCTTTTATCAGTCTGTTATGTGACAAATTTGTTCAACCTTTCAGTTATAAAATTATTTGTCTATGAAAATCCAAAAGGCAGATTTCAAAGGAGTCTGAGCTAAGTGTCCCAGGCACAGCCATTAATACTGATTCCTCCAAACCATAGCAGTGGGAAATACTCTATTTAAACCCACTATTGGTTGTTTCTAGCTATTAAATGGGTGATTGCCTCCTGAGGATGAAATACAGACATAAAGAGTCCAGCTTTCAGACCATTTCCTGCTCATGTTTTGCCTACCCTTTATGGTCTATACCCGTGATGACGAATCTATGGCACGCGTGACCAAAGTGGTACACAAAGCCATATCACCCGGCATGTGTGGCCTTGCCTATTTGTCTTCTAGGTTTCTGGTGTGCATGTGCATGCGACGATCAGCTCTCCTTCTCTCGCACAGCACTGCTGAAAACTACTGTACGCATGCGCATTGGCCAGCTGATAGTCAGATGTGTGCCAGGACCCGGAAGTTCAAATTTTCCAGAGCATGGCCCAGATGAGCACATGCGCTTGCGATGACAGGTTCACCATCACTGGTCTATGCTGAAACTTTTGTGGTGCTAATGGCCATTTAGTTTAGCATTAGCACCACAAAGATTTCAGCATAGACCTTCTACCATAAAGGGTAGGCAAAACATGAGCAGGAAACGGTCTGAAGGCTGGATTCTGTATGTCATCCAGGCCTAGCAGGCCTCAGGAGGCAATCATCCACTTAATGGCTAGAAACAACCAATAGAGTGTCTCTGAAGAGTGAGCCAAAGGAGTCTGGGGACAGTGTTATCGGAGGAGCATTCCTATCTGTTGGCCTTGTCACTTTGGATAGTGAATACATTCATACAAATACAATGATCAAAGTACTCAAAGTAGGTGAGGCGTTGTCTGCCTATATTTTGTAGGATCCATTGTTTAGTTGGGGATGTAGACAGGTGTTTGCTGTAAAACCATCTGCCCTCTGATTGGATGTCTATCAATACTTTCTACACTCTAAAATACTCAGCAGGCAAAGAACATGGAATTCCTTGCAGACCAATAAATGCTCTCAAATATATGGTAACATATTCATGGACACTCTCCTAAATTTTTGTTTCTCTTCTTGCCTTTATGAACACATGAGAGGAGGTGAGTTATAAATGGAAAGGGCATGCAACATGCTTGAGTACAAAAATAGAGCTGATTGCTGATGCTGTCAGGTAGTTGGTGTTATTCTTTGTGCCGATCTATTGGGGCTAGGTTGTGAATTCCCTCTGCAATCCTCAGATCTGACAAAGAAGTCAGGGTGGATAAGAATATCACGAACAAAGAAAATAAGGGATATAAGATATGCTATGCACATAGGACATGTTTTTGTTCTGTGATGCTAAATCTGTCCCTGCTCTCCTTAAATAAGCAGAATGTTTCTATTTCTTTCTCTTTTTTTATCTGGATAATTTGAGAGATGTGTCTTTTTGCAGTTTTGGGGTTTACTAGGATTGAGGAAGGAAAGCTGGGCTCACACATTGCATTAAGCTATGGTTTGATTAAACATAGCTTATTTAGTTAGCCACAACTGGCTCTATTCACCCCAGCAACATAAACCAGGATGATAAATCAAAGTGACATAATTTGCACAACACATTGAACTGAAACTAAACAAATTATACATTATGCTGTAGTGCAATGTATGAATGCTGTTGCTTCTTGTTGCATTTTATTGTATAAACACAACATCCTGTGCTTCCCTCCAGAGAGCAGCAAAGAGCTAGCCAGGGCATTAAAAGCTAAGAAGGGGGCATAGCAAAAAAGAAGGAAGGGAATAAAAAAAAACATTTTCTTTTAATCTAAGTATAATTGCACTGATGTTTCTTAATGGCCTTTGTCATTAATGGTCTTCGTCATATATTCTCTTACATTTTAAATTGATAAATCCCCATATTTGTGCAAAGTTGTCTCTTTCTAAGACAGAGTGCATCCTGAATATGTGTGAGAATATCTCCTAGTTTGTAGGATGTGAGCAACAGCCAGGGGTGAAATCCAGCAGATTCTGACAGGTTCTGGAGAACTGGTAGCGAAAATTTTGAGTAGTTCAGAGAACCGGCAAATACCACCTCTGGCTGGCCCCAGGAGTGAGGAGGGAATGGGGATTTTGCAGTATCCTTCCCCTGCCACGCCCACCAAGCCACGCCACGCCCACCAAGGCATGCCCACAGAACCGGTAGTAAAAAAAATTGGATTTCACCACTAGCAACAGCATTTTGGTTTGCAAATGAAATGAGTATCTAGTAGAGAACCTAGCTCTCATATAATAGTGTGGGGACAAAATTGTGCTTCGTGTGCCAAAATTGACCTGTAGTGCTCTTCCCGAGTAGGAAATTATGCAAGTGGCACAGATAAAGTTAAGACCAATGACCTAGTTTACACTTTCTCTATTTCACCAAAAAGAATTATGTGAAAGCCTTCACTGACTAAAGCTATGATAGGCAGCAGAAGTCAATATCTAATAGACCATCTGGTGATAACCAAGCATATGGAAGACTGAAAGTTGGGAAGTAAGAGGATAAATGGTATAGAGCATGAAGTAATGAATAAAATGGAAGAAAGGAACATGTCTGTGAAACTAAGGGAAATGGGAAGGTTGTAATAGATGCTGATAAAATTATAATCTCACTTGTTTCTGGAGATTATTTCATCCAGTGGAATTAAGCAGGGTGGGTGAATTCCAGATGGCCTTTTTAAAACAATGTCATCTTGCTTACTGCCCTCTGGAGTGATATAACCCCCCAAAACTGTGTAACTCTCACCCTTATAACATTTTGTAAATTAACTAAAACCTGGTTGCTCTCTCAAACCTTGGTTAAGGTGATTGTGTAACCCTTTCCAGTTAGATTTGTTCCATTTAATTTAAGATTACCGGTAGGTGTTTATTGTTCTGGTCAGTGGTGTTCTTTTTATATACTGTAAATTATTTTCTTTTTTATTTGTGAGCTACTTAGATTTGTTAAGGAGTTGTGTGGCCTCTAAACTTAAGGAAATAATCTGATCGCGTGAAATAAAGTTGTGGAATATATGCAGGGAAATAAAGGGTTAAATTATGAACGAAAGGGCTAAAATTTAGGTCAGAAATAATTAGTGCTATCTTTGTTGTTATAAGGGAATATGATAAGATGCCTCATAAGTTGGTTATTACAGTACTGCATGTTATGAGTTAGTAAATTATCATAATAGCCAAAGCAGGAATGAATTAGGAAAAATTGTGAATATTGTAAATGGATGTGTTCCTGGGGGAAAATATTGTGCTATTAGTTAATTAGAATGGTGTCTGGTAGTTATCTGCATAGAAAAAGATACTAGTTTTGAATATGGTTATTTGCAATAAGCATGTCTAGTAGGGAATATTGGAGAGAAAGAGATGGAAGAAAAGGAGAGGAATTAAATAAATCTAGAGTGAAAGTCAAATGACTGCATTCTGTGTGGGGAAAAAGATCAGAAGGTAGATTAATTTTCCTCCCAACAGAAGGAAAGGAAAAAAGCCATGAAAGAAAGAGGATGTAAAACTCTTGGAATAAAGTGAAAAGAAATATGTGGAGTAATACTAATGTCATGGGAACTGTGAAAGAGGATGCTTGAAGGGATGATGAAAAGAGGCTGTGGATGAGGAAGCAATGCATATAGCAGAATGATAGTTGCAAAAATGATAAGAGAAAGCTACTGTATAATATGTACATAAAGTGATATGAATAGTTGCAGAATGTTAAAAGAGAGCAAGGACTGGTTAAAATTAAAGAGCCCTGAGACAGTGCAAACATCTGATGAGAATTCAAGATATGAGTTTGATGGTAGGTAATGAAGAGGGCCAAACAAGGAGTCCCTGGCAGACCCAAAGAAATTAACAATGTACGTTATGAATTTATTTAAGATGAAATTGAAGTGTAGATCTGCTAACAGAATTTGAAAATGGCATTTATAAGTTGAAGAAGGGAATCACAACCAATGTTGTACATGTTATTACTCGGGAGAAATAATGAAAATGTTCTAATAGAATAGAATAGAATTCTTTATTGGCCAAGTGTGACTGGACACACAAGGAATTTGTCTTTGGTGCATGTGCTCT
>JANHFT010004966.1:85462-97992 GCA_032467955.1 Pseudoxenodon macrops
ATTTGGAGTATAAGGCGCACCCAAATTATCAGCCCCAATTAGGGGGAGAAAAGGTGCGTCTTATACTCAGAAAAATACGCTAAATACGTGATGATTCTTTCAGTGTGATTCTCCGGACGTCCCCAGCAAAGTTTAGCCTTTATTATATGGCAACTTCTTATTTATTTTATTAGTTTATAGTATAAAATACAAAAGCAAATAGTAGGACACAAAGAGGAGGGGAAGGAAAAGAGAGTAGTGTAGAAAAGAGGGGAGGAAAGAAATAAAAGGGGGTGACTTCTGACTCCCTCTGTTATAGTAGAATAATGCATTAACATCAAACCTCAACATTTTACTTATCCATAATAGTATAAACTAGTCATTTCTATAATGACAAATCAGTCTAATCAGTAAAACCCAAAATCAAAGTTTGATTTCCCCCCCACCTCAAGCACAAAGTCCAGAAGCAGTTTGCAAGTAGAAACAAAAGTACTTAAAACATTCTTTAATTTGATCAAAATGGTAAATTTAGCCATCTCTGCTAACTCCATCAACTTTTGTAGCCATTTATCCATGGTGGGAATCAAAATTTCTTTCCATTTTTGTGCATACAGTAGTCTTGCTGCTGTCAACATATATAACATCAGAGTTCCAATCCCCCCCCAAGTCTTTTTCCATTAAGCCCAAAAGAAAAGTTTCTGCTTTTAATTTTATCTTCACGTTAAGAATTCTCAGCATTAGAATATGAATCCTACTCCAATATTTCTTCGCTTTATCACATGTCCACCATAAATGACAAAATATGACTCATTTACATTTTCATTTACATTTTCAACATTCATTTGAAGTACCTTCATACATTATTATATGGCAACTTCTTGAAGACCAGGTAAGTTCACCCAACAGGGATTTTCTAATAATCTAGGAATAAATTCCCAGAAGGCAAATTCAATCCAACCAATCAGTAACTTGAATAACGTAATCACATCTTGCTTTTGCAGGACCTCTTTGCCATAATTATAGGAAAATTAGCCTGGAATGTGAGGGCCATGCAGCATGGACTTTGTATTACTTGCAATATGGGTTTTGTAGTACTTTTGTACTGGCTAATTAACATGGAAGTTTCCTGCATTTTAATTTGCTTTATTTCTTTTTCTCTCTCTCTTTTAAGTATATTGTTAATAATTGGCCCTAAGTTTAATCGAGCAAAAATATAAAAGCTTTACTATAGAAACTAGGACTGGCAGACTGTTTGATACATTAAAAATAAATGTTTTTGTTTTTAGTTGTTCCCAACCCTCAATGAATAAAGCAAGCATTCAAGGCAGGACTGGAAAGCACTCTGAATGTATCTTTACCAATATACATTTTGATATTTTTCCTTAGTAAATATTCCTTTTACTTTTATTCATATTACAATGCTCTTTTCAAACCTTATGCTTATATATTATTGGATGTCTAATTATTCCTGATTTTTCCTAATCCAATCAACTTTTACTTTGAAGTTTCTTTGTTGGACAAACTATAAAAATAAATGTAAGTCTTTGTTCCTCTCTCTTGCATAAAAAGGGAATTTTAACTGAATCATTTCAAATAAATTGTAAATTAAATAGTCTTCCTGTCTCAGCTGCTAATTGAAGTCCAATGTGCTGAGGCAGGACCAAGCCAGATTTGGCTAACAAATATTTATTCAGATAGATTTTGGCTTAGCCATAGCTGGCTATATCTTTGGTTTAATGGAATGAACTAGGCCAGCGGTGTCAAACATCTGGCCCATGGGACGGATGCGTCACATGCAGGTCACGCCTATCCCAGTTCTGTGAATTGGAAAAATGTTGTGAAACATCACGTGACAGCAATGGGATGCCGTGAGTTTGACATTCATTAACTCGGCAATAAGAAGAAGACTGAATCTAGCAAATCCCACATATTGGTTTGTTTTGTTACGTAGTTCTTGCCCTCTGCTACCCTTTCTGTCATCTGGACCTTCAGATACTTTTGATGTTTCAGATGCTGCTGAGTATCAGTTCCCAGCAGCCTCAGCCAGCACAACCAATAGAGAGTTGAGGATTAGGAAACAACAAACCTATTTATGAACTATTCTGTGCATGGAACTGATGTCTTGGGATGATTCATGTCCATGTATATGAAACATATGGTAGGTCCAGATATAGAAAGAAACTGAGTGTTTTTGTTCCAGAGTGTTTCTGAAATGCAAATGTGCTGTGCAGAAATTGAGAGATGGGGAATGAGAGAGAGGACTGGGAAAATGTCAAAGACATTATGGCAGTTGAGGAAATGAGAGAGAAAGGGAAGATAAGGTGCTGGGAGTATCTGTTATAGGAAGATGCATGAGCTCTGTCCTCTGTGCTCCATAAAACTGGTCCTTGCAGAGTTCAGTGTGGCCAACACTCTGAAAAACAAAAATATTTGGAGTTTTGTTTCTGCCGAATTGCAACCCACCTGGAATTCTTTAGCAGAAGTTTAGAATACAGTATGTTTGTTTTAGGTCTGAAACAAAAACAGAACTTACAGAGTTGGAGGGGACTTTGGAGTCTTCTAGTCTAACCCCCTGCTCAAGGAGGAAACTCTATATCATATCAGACAAGTAGTTGTCCAGTCTCTTCTTAAAAACCTCCAGTGATGGAGCACCTACAACTTCTGAAATCAAGCTGTTTTACTGTTAGGAAATTTGTCCTTAATTCTATGTTTCTTCTCTCCTTGATTAGTTTCCATCCATTGTTTCTTGTCTTGTCTTCTGGTACTTTATACACAAGATGCAAAACATATTTTCCATCTTGTGTATATCTCCATGAGAAAGACATTCCACAGCATTTGTTCCACTTATATATGTCAAGACAAACACTTTTATATGCTAGGTTTCCAATTCAGATGAAGCCATGGGTTGTTGGACAAAACATGGTAGCTTGATTCAACACAAGCTACCAACTGCAGATAAACAAAAGCAATCAGATCACATCCTGGCATAGTATGATATGCGAAACCAATCTTCTTCGTCCCATCACTCCCAAAATTAAACAGGAATGAATTTCATTATTTCATTATTGTATTTTGCAATTGCTACTAATCTTGGTTGAAGAACAATGCAAAAGTATTTCAGAATGCCAAATAATAACTAACAATCCATGCTTGCTACTTACCAAAAGTCAGTCTAGAACTTGACATCATATACTGGTTGATTGGCTACATTTAAATTGGGTCACAATTTGCATTAATAGCCTGCACTAGAAAGTGAGATTGCTTTACCATAAAATAACACTGATCATGAGATATTTTATAGAAAAAAATATCGTCTCATGACTTGCCAATGCAAAGTGCTAAAATTTTCCTGATTATTGAAAATTTAATGAAATGTTTAAACCTGCCACAATTTAAAAAATGTGTTTCTGAGGTGATACGATACTGAGGTGATTAAATGAAATGTCTGTGTTTCACCTGTGATGAACATACTCCACACATGCAAAACACTCCATTTCAATTAGTAAATGACAAAAAAAAAAGATGTGAACAAAGATTTGCTGTTGCAAACTACTGCTTCCCTCTGATACACCTAAACTAGCAGTTTTGAAGAACATAATGCCCTTACATTCAATTTCAAGCCTCTGAAATGGAAAATTTCACTACACTGCAAAAACTATTGAAAGCTATCTCTTATGCCTCAGTACTTTTCTTGCCCTCACAAATGACCAAATGAACCTCTTTTACAGCTCTTACATAACTTTTGTTACATAAGCAAAAGAACATTTTTCTCCTTAGTCACTGTTTTTGGTGTGTGATAGTCACTTTATAAAGGAAGATATTTCCAGCAGGTAACAGTGATGGGGGAGGGTTCCCATTTAACTGATTCCAGTAATAAGACTTGGATGCTGTCGTGAAACAATTATCCAAGTGGTGGTTGGCTTGTTTTTATGTTTCATTACAATTTGTACTCAACATGTTCTCATGAGTTCCTGAAACAGACCTGAATATTTACTCTGATGTAATTCTCAATATGTTCGGTAGGTGTGTATGTGTTTGAGTCAATGTGGACTCCTGGCAACTACCTGGACCAGTCCCTGAAGTTCTCTTGGCAAGATTTTCAGAAGTGGTTTGCCATTATCTCCTTCCCAGGACTTTGTGTGTGTGTGTGTGTGTGTGTGTGTGGCTGTGTGTGTGTGTGTGTGTGTGTGTGTGTGTGAGAGAGAGAGAGAGAGATCTCAAAGATAATCCAGTTGGCTTCATGACTAAGACAAGTGTAGAACCCATAGCATTTTAATGTCTAGCCTGGTGCCTTTAACCGGTTCTGTGGGCATGGCTTGGTTGGTGTGGTGTGGTGTGGTGAATGTGATGGGGTGTGGTGGGCGTGGCAGGGGAAGGATACTGCAAAATCTCCATTCCCACCCCACTCCAGGGGAAGGATACTGCAAAATTCCCATTCCCACCCCACTACAGGGGAAGGATACTGCAAAATCCCTATTCCCACCCCACTCTGGGGCCAACCAGAGATGGTATTTTCCGGTTCTCTGAACTACTCAAAATTTCTGCTACCGGTTCTCCAGAACCTGTCAGAACCTGCTGGATTTCACCTCTGCATATAACCAAAATTGCATACAACAAAAAGGAGAAACTGAATTCAAATCTTTTCTCTGCCAACTCAACTTGCTCTAATTTTCCATTGCACTGTTCCATTGTGTATTGAATCACAGTTTAGGTGAAAAATATTTCACATGGACAAATTCTCACAAATACTATGCATGATAGAAATCAGCTGAACCACTACATCACCCAAACCACTTCCATTCATTGAGGTACGCAATGAAAAAGAGTTTAAATAATATAAATAATGGTTGATGGTACCATCCCTTTCAAATCTAACCTATATTAGGAATGAAAACTGCAGGGCACAAAAACCTATCACCCATCCCATACTCTATACCAAGAAAGGAGAGAGTTAAGATTCATTAAAGCAAACATACTTCTTTCCTCCACAGCAAATGACTTTCTTGTACAGTGTCATTTTCCAAGAATGAGGAAAACCATGCAAAATACTGTACTTCCTCTAATGTTCTTATATGAAGCAAGACTCGCACTCACATCCAAAATGGCTGGTGAAGTCATTCCCAATCCTGGGAAACTGAAGTGAGGTTATGGATCATAGATAATTCTATGAAACAGTTGTCAACTGATGATAAACTGAATTAAGTACGTAAATAACTTCTGCTTAATACCATTTTTGGATGGGCCATGCTCATCTCTCATGGAGGTAATAATATTAGCTATATTCAATTTATTCTGCCAATGGTAATACTTGCGTTGTTTTTAGAGCCTTAATTATATCTTTTCATTAGAAAGTACAGCTAGTTCTTGACTTACAACAGTTCATTTAACAACCATTCGAAGTTATGACAGCACTGAAAAAATGACTTATGACAGTTTTTCATACTTATGACCATTGCAGCATCCCCATTGTCATGTTATCAAAATTCGGACACTTGGCATATGACTCATATTTATGACTGTTGCCATGTCCCGGGGTCATGTGATCCCCTTTTGCAACCTTCTGACAAGCAAAATCAATGGGGAAGCCAGATTCACTTAATAACCGTATTACTAACTTATCAACTGCAGTGATTCACTTAACAACTGTGATAAGAAAGGCCATAAAATGGGGCCAAACTCACTTAACAAATGTTTCGCTTAGCAATCAAAATTTTGAACTCAATTGTGGTCGTAAGTCGAGGAATATCCGTGGAATAATTTTTTATTTAATGGTGCCAGAAGCCCCAAATACCTACTGAAATTATACCCAGAATCAACGGTCCCTCTAAAAATCCCCCTGTTCTGCGTTGTCCTCACTTGGTTTTCAACTTGTGGCCATAATTTTTTCTAAAATCAGGACAGCACCATCTGTCAGCTTTGCCTGGGATAGAAATATCCTTCCCTCCCTTTTTGTGAGAGCAGGTGCTACCTTTCCCTGATCCTGTAAAAGCTCTCCCGTCCCTAAATCTCATTCCTCTGGAGCAATGGCACAGCTGGTGCAGGAACAGGGTCCTCCCCCAAGGGAAGAAGATGTAATTTTTATAAAAGCAACAACTAAGAGGATAGAAGGAAGCGGTGGGGATGACTCCAGAAAAGGTCACATGATTAAAAAGTGTAAAAAATGAGCTGGGGTCTCTCTTGACACCTGCAAACGCCATCCTATATCCCTGACTGAGCAAATGCACAACATCATAGAACAGAGGAACCACAAAGAATTTCCTGTGTCTGCTGGATATTGTTATGCCTCAGAACAAAATATTCAGTACCAGCTGGATAAAAATCCACAATCATTGCCAGTTGAAATGCATGTTTTAAAAACAAGTACCCAATATGGCATATTACGGGTAGCTAAATATGTATAAAGTAATAGTATGTATAAGAAATATTTTCTGGCATTGAACATGCTGCCAACTCAATATGGCTCCGATTCCACAGCCTAGTCAAGTTAATAAAATACATTTTAGCCCTAAAAACATGACTACTCTGTGATATTTTGATGTGAGTAATAAATTCTTTGCTTACAACTCTGCATGCAAAGAGGTAACTTTATTTGCTCAGTGCTCTGATATAACAACCCCAGGGCAGAACCAAAGGCATTTGTCACAGATATTAACCACGCAGAAGAAAACATTTAATGCTGGAGAACCGCATTTCCACGCATTGCTAGGCCTGGTAAGATCAAAACCTAAACCCAAAGGAAATGCAATCCACTCTTATGTATCATTAACATGTAGGCTAGACAATCTCCTGATTAGCTGAGGGGGATGGAGGGAAATACATCACCAAAGGAAAACACAAATTAGCAGGAGTAGAATGTCTAAAGCTACTGCATTGCCATTTACATTATGACATAGGGGGCTCGACCCATGCACAATCTGATCCTGTTTAAGAGGACAGGTAATTGATTCTTATATCAAAGCAGAATTCATAGGTGTGAATTCTGAGGAGTTGGACACTACTAAGAAACCATAGGATAAACAGGAAGAAATATATCCAAAATTCACTGCACTAGGCAATACCTTCAATGGATTCAAACAAAGTACCACAAAACAGTGAGAGGTTGTGGAATTCTTGTTAATGATTTGCTGACCATTTGGACAGTCCTAATATAGATTTTATCCAGCTGTGAATTTTCAAGTTTTTTTCCCCTGATAGGTCAGTATGACTCTCTTTGTATTCTATGGGAGCATCATGGTCATAAAAAAAATCAAAGTATGATTTCTAAACCATGGATATTGTTGGATATAAACTTGAACCAATCGTTTGACCTAGCTCACAGAGTCTTTTGAAGATAAAATGGGAAAGGATATGAGATGTTTGGAGAAAAGTTGAATATAAATGCAGGAAACAAATCAACAATCTCACAAGTTAAAGTGCAACATATGACTGACTATACATATGAAAATCAAGTATATAATCAACAATATACAAAGGAAAATATTTGATGAAAAGAGAAATACACATTTTGTCACAATTCTCATCATTAAGCACGGTAAAGCTGAGTTAACATTCTTAGGATCAGAATACAATCTAATTAGAAGCAAAACCTAGTATTACATCTCTCTCTGGGAAGGGCTGGAAAGATTTCTGCCTGGAACCACAGAGAATACTGAACTAAAGGAACCAGAGGTCTGTGACTCAGTGAAAGGCACTTCTTATACTAATCCTTTTTATCAAACATGATAAGGAGAAGCAAGCAGAAATCTGATAATTGTGTTGCCCAATCAGCGTAAGCCTAAGGAATGGAATAAACAATGAACCCTGAGCAAACATTTCTGGGGTTATATGTCCTTCCAAATATGGAATTCAAATACATGATGAGTAACACAGAAGTCACCCACAGAAAATTGTTTCCACTTGTAGTTTGAAAATTGGTATCTGACTCATGTGGTCTCCTCAACTGGAAAGCCTAAACACCTGGGCAACTGGGTTGGCCTTGTATATATCCTGAATCCTTCAGTAGAAATTGGAAATAGCCAGAGGGGAGGAAAAATATAGGTGCGGTCCTGTGATCAGAAAATTGCTTTCGGACTGCAAATGCCTCGGAAGTGCCTAGCCTAGTCTAATCCCGCTCCCTTCTTTCCCTTCCCCCACTTCTCTGACATCATCTAAGGGGTTGCAACAGGAAAGCAGGAAATAGATGCTCACAAGGCCCTTTGATGTGCTGATGGGTTTGTGTCAGTGACCAGGGATCTCCAGCCAGCTGCCAGTTCCAGGCAGACAGGATGGCTCCCTTCCAGCCAAGCAAGAGTGTCCTAGATATCAATCGCCTATTTATCATTCAGAACACGTGATAAGAATAATTCTAGAAAGAGAAGAACCAAGGAAAGAAGGCTTCTTGTTCTGACAGACTTAGCTCTGGGCGACCCACCGTAAACCCCACCTTTTAATTCCTTCCAAGACTGCCAGTTATTCAATTGCTTCAATATGCTCAATATCATATCTAAATTGAAATACAGGTTTTTTACCCTCAGTAGTCCTGTGGGAGGGCTGTCAAAACTCCCAGGCCACAGGCCGGATGCGTCACACGCTGGCCACACCCACACCCGGTTTAATGAAGGGGAAAAAAGGTCCCAATACGTCAGATGTTGCTGCTGTGACGATGTGAGTTTGACATCCCTGTTCCTATGGTAACTCAGAGCTCCCTCTGTGTGCAAAACCTACTTTTCCAGTACAGGTAGTCCTTGACTTACAACCATTTGCTTAGTGACCATTTGAAGTTACCATGGCACCGAAAAAAATGACATATAACCATTTTTCACACCTATGAGCATTGCAGCACCCCCATGGTCACGTGATCAAAATTCGGACACTTGGCAACTGGCTCACATTTATGATGGTTGCAGCATCCCTGGGTCATGTTCACCTTTTGTGACCATCTGACAAGCAAGGGCAATGGGAAAGTCAGATTCACTTAACATTCGTGTGATTAACTTAACAACTGCAGTGGTTCACTTAACAAATGTAGCAAGAAAGTTTCTAAAACGGAGCAAAACAACTGTTTTGCTTAGCTACAGAAAGTTTGGGCTCAGTTGTCATATATCGAGGACTATCTGTATCTCTGTGGAATAGTTTCTGATTCACTCACGCGATTGCAAAAATCTCATAAATATGGAAGAAAGGAAGTTTTTAACTCATGAAATTTTTGCTCCCTTTCCATTCTTCCATTATTTCCCTGTGTCAGACTTTAAACCGTGAGCCACATGGGGCATATTGTCTGTGAAGCTTTACTCAGACTAATCATTCAATAACTAGGACACTAACATTAGCAACAATAGTAATATTTTCTGTGTTGATTTCACAATGAAAGAATGATTAACAATTACCAGTTATTAATGTTTGTAAATTTCTGAATGTTTCTTTGGTACCATGTATTTATTGGTGTATATGAATTAAAGGATCCCATCCTGGTCTAAAGGATGGTTTAAAAAGTGGATTAAACTGAAGAGTTTAACTGTTTCAGGTCAATTTGTCATGCCCCTGGCTGGAAGCCGTTGCTTGGCTATTGCAGCCAAAATGAAATCTTCACTGCTGCCTCATTTCTGTGGCTTTGTGGCTGTCTTTCATGAAGGAAATGGGAATTGCCTCATCAACAATATCCAAAACCTCCAATTGTACTGAAAGCCACATCTCTTTTCCAATGGTATTTTAGGGCCCCTGTCAGATTGTCTTTGGGTTACCTCTCACGTATCCTGGCTGAGGGCTTGATTGGAAAACAGAGAGAGGGGGAAATTCTATTTTTTTTCTGGACTGTAGCATATTCTGTTATAACTAGCCCAATGTTTCTCAACCTGGCTGGGGAATTCTGGGAGTTGAAGTCCACCCAGTTGTCAAGGTTGAGAAACCCTGAACTAACCCGTCTGCAATCACAATGTGTCTAGGTTTTGAGCAGAAACAGCAGAAGCAAAAGAAGTTGGCTCAAAGGAAGGGAGAAAAGAAGATGCAAGACATTTTTAATCTAATAGCCAAGAAACTGTATGTAGCTCAGGGGTTGAAATGTGGAGTCCTTGATGAACTCTGAGTTTGTTTGCTTGCAGAGGCTTTATTATCTGACTAGGAGGTGGTATCATCAGTGCACTAATACCTAGATGATATCACCAATGAAGCATCTGCAAGCAAGCAACCAAATTCAGAGAGTAACAAGGTTCCTTCAGTAGACCTCATCCCATTCCTAAGAGGTCTTTAAGGGGTGTGCATAAGCGCACCAGCGTGCCCACCGTCCCTGTCCTATTGTTCTCTTTTATCCGAATATATCTCATGTATTCATAATCTTGTCTATACTTGTATCTGTTTTCCAATATATGCTTGACGAAAAGAAATCAATAAATAAAAAGTATCTCAGCAATGCCATTTCTCTGCTTTGGAGGGGAAAAACCTCTCCAGAGCTGCAGGGCCTCCCAGAATTATGCACCATTGTTTTCTTTCTTTTTTTTAAAGGAGAACCAAATCCCAAGGCAGCATCTCTACTGTTGGTCTCGGGGTATGAGTACCACTCTGTACTTCAAATACTGTATTGTTTCTTTTTTATGGCACGTAGATGGAGAACTGTTGGGACATATTGCTTCCAGAATTAGCATGCCCTTGAACCTTCCCAAAATTCAAAGCAAACCTAGTCTGAGCATGGCCAAATAGTCCTCTTTCAATGAAAAGAGTTGATATTTGTTTATTAACTGAGTCTAGAATGGCCTTGTCTTTAGGAAGGCTAGCTTTTCTTCAATAGCCTGCTTGTTCTATGTCCAATTTAAGGAAGGGGCAAACATGCCAAAAACTTGGAATCAACTATGAATATGAAGCAGATGAAGCAAATGCACTTAATTAAATCACAGCCTTCCAAGGTATTAGATATTATTTAAATAAATATACAAGGAATTGTTTTAAAATTTGTATCTACATCTATCAGAGCCCCTTAGAGAGGGCTGTAAAGCACTGTGAAGCAGTATATACTGTATATCTAAGTGCTATTGCTACAGTATTAACTAAATATTTTCCATAGGGGTTTTTCTTCTGATATTTTTTTCATCCCCCCCTCTCTCCACTGGCAATATAAACACGGCTATTGCACACAACATTAAACGTACAGGCTCTTGTGCACTTCTAGGGAAAGACATTCCATTGTATCACACAGCTTGCTCAACAGAAGTCTTAAATTTAAACAAAGGGTTTTCAGATCTTCCCACTGCTATTAACCTTAAGAACTAGCTTTGTTCTGCAGTTGTTTTAATGCTTTGGGGATTTTTGCTTGCTTTATTTTTTATTGACATACATTATAATTTATACAGCATATTATGTTACCCTGATTTGGAAGTATACCAAATAATAAATATTGGATCATTGTTCTATTTTGCAGACCATTTAAATATCCCTGTCCTCTTATGTAATGTCTTGCCTTAATAGTCTCTTGGTAATATATTCTGGCTTCTTGATAATATATGTTTGTCTTCTACATGCACTTTAGATGTTCCAGCTGATGTTATCTTCTCCAATCTCTTGGGGACCATAAACTTCTTTCAAACAGCACAAATATTCAAGACTTTTTGACAGGAAGCTGCTCTTCAGTTCTTCCTTTGTGAAAGAGTTAGTGCTACTTTGAGCTATCCTTGCAAGTTCCTTAGTTCTTTCATTCATTTTTGGATGCTTATACTGTAAGCCATTTCAATCAAAGCAGATATTTCTATTGGTCATGAGACAAGTTAATTCAGGGGCACTCATATATGATCATTTTGTCTATAAACTTTGAGGTTACCCTAGGACATCTCAAGGAACTACTACTCATTGGCTATAAACATTTCATCAGCTTTAGCAGTGTGTAATTATAAAAACATTATTAATTTTGCATTTTATAATACAGTCTTCTACAAGAACCTGGCTAACGTTTGTACAACATGAAGGTAAGGAAGGGGGGGGGAGAGAAGTTATGAGTGGAGGAGTGATGGTGTTAATCCACAAAGAGGAAAAGATATAAAATTTCTGAGTTGATTTCAATGATATATACCTTTCATGGTAAATTTTTGACTAAAGTAGAGATAGAATAGAATAGAATTCTTTTATTGGCCAAGTATGATTGGACACACAAGGAATTTGTCTTTGGTGCATATCAATGGTGAAATCCAAAATTTTAAACTACCGGCTGTGTGGGCATGGCTTGGTGGGCATGGTGTGGCTTGGTGGGTGTGGCAGGGAAAGGATACTGCAAAATCCCCATTCCCACCCCACTCTAGGGTCAGCCGGAGGTGGTATTTGCTGGTTCTACGAACTACTCAAAATTTCCACTACCAGTTCTCCAGAACCTGTCAGAACCTGCTTGATTTCAGCCCTGGTGCATATGCTCTCAGATAGCTGCTAAGTTTCTCCAATTCACAATTTCAGTTTTATTTCACTTCCCACATAGACTTGCAAGTAAATACAGGTAGTTCATGACTTGCAACCATTTGCTCAGTGACAGTTCAATGTTACAAGACTACTGAAAAAAGTGACCTATAACCTATGACTTACAGTCCTCACAATGTCAAGGC
>JANHFT010004966.1:100923-115689 GCA_032467955.1 Pseudoxenodon macrops
TACCATCATCAGGTATATTTAATCTGCTGTTCTAAGTTAGCTTCTCTTAAGAGAAATACCTACATATATATATATATATATATATATATATGCTTCTTAGTATGCTTCTATTTGCACCCGCCAAAACATCGAGGGATCAAAAAATTCAAAAGTTCCAAGGTCTCAGCCTTCTGATCTCAACGTATACAGCGCAGGGTCTGGGAACAGAGCTTCTGAGCATGTACAGAGTGCTTTAGGATTAGAAAGGCTGTCTCGCCCCCCCTCCCCCTCCCGGTCCGGCTGTAAATTCTCTATGAGCCTGGAGCTGGGTCTCCAGTGACCTCCCCGAGCGCTTCCCTCAGCCACGCCTCGAGGTGGAAGAAGGCAAAGGCGACGAAGGGACCGCAGGCCGGAGTTCTCGCTTATGGAAAGGGCGCCACCCAAGGCTCTCCCGCGCTCCAATCAGACGCGGCTGAGGCGGAGTCGGAACTGGGACCGGCCACTCGCTTCGCCCGGCTTGCGGGATGTTGGAGCTGCTTCGGAGCGCGCCCGGTCGGCGCTAGAAAGGTTTTTGTCGTTGGTGCTCCAGACCGGCTGAAGCTCTTGCCAAGCGGACGCCCATGCGCTAGAATCGCGCTTTGCCTTTTGGCTCGGCGGGAAAGCCTCTCCTCCGCCCGGCAAGCGCCTCCGAAGCAGATGGACCCTCCGCTGCAGGAGGTAAGAGCGCGCCTGGGGAGGGGGGTGGGTCGGTCTCGACTGCTACCTCGCCATCTCTGAGCCGTTCGACCCTCGGTGCTGAGATTTTCCTCTTCATCGCACCCCCCTTTTTTTCCGGGAAAGTGGGGGGGGGCGGGCAGGAAAAGGCCTGGGTTCTCTTTTGACCCGGGCAGAGAGGTGGCTTGCTAGCCAAGGAGATGAGCCGTTCCCCTGCGGGACTTTGATGCCCTCCCACCCCGACAGACTGCTGGACTCAATTGCAGCTTAAAGGGCTGAGCGAGCTTGCCAAGGATGTCGAGGTTTGGAGTAGTTTCTTCCATTTGAGACGGAGGTCTACCAGCTGACATTGCCAGGGGGCGTCCCGACTTTTATCTATCGGAGATGCAGAAGATGCGCCTTGCTTTCACCTCCCTTCTTTGCCAACGTGTCCGGGTCCCTTTGCACCCTTGGCAAAAGGAGACGCCAAGTCTGCCTTTGGAAAGACAAGGGTTGAATCTGCCCAGAGCCCCGTTGCAGAACTGCCCTTAAAGAGGGAAGAACAACACTGTAGTCCAGTGGCCATTCCATTAAATTTCAGGAGCTGAGAAGTATAGCTGGGTTGTGCTGTCAACCCTTAAAGGAGAGACTAAAGGGACCTTCCCTTCCCGAAGCAATCTAAATAGCTTGGATTACAATTGCCAAACATCCCTGATAGCATGACCAATTGAGGCTGATAGATCAGGGGTTTAGGAGAAAACTGCTGGCTCTGGTTGAAGAGAGTAATGAAATTCTATGCTGGCAGGTTTAGGCCTAAACAGTTGAGTGAATCCTATGTGTGAATCATTTTAGCCCAGGAAATAACAGCTTCAGCCTAGGGCTTAACTCTAGGAGGGAGTGAAGGGCATTTTATTGCCATGGATAACCATCAATATACAATTTGCTTCCGGCTAGAGTCTTTCTCCCTTCTGCCTGCTTTTAACAGAGAACATGCCTCTCTGGTTATGACAAAGATGGCTTTGAACCTTGAGTTGCTCCTTACTTCCGGGAACTTCCTGGAGACTCCAGGATTCTTTCCTGCATCTGTACATATTGGGTGTTTTTACTGTGCAGAGTTTTGCCTTTTGCTAGGTATATAAAAGCTGCATCTAAAAAAGAACCAGCAAGAGTAATTCCTTGATTCAAAGTGACTGTTGCACAATCATCTTTCCTTCTTCCACAATTAGTGACTTTCAGCTTGTATTGTCAGAGAAATTTCCGTCATTATAGCAGCAGAGACTTTTGGGCAGTGGCAGATATGTGTAGATGTAGGCATGCATGTCTATATTCTGAGAATGTGCACAGTGGAACCATGAGGGGAAAAACTATGATAGATGCAAAGCAAATAAAGTACATGTGAGTCGATTTGTCTTGCCTATTAAATTCCTGAGGGGAAAAAAAAGATGACAATAGTTTCCCATTCTAAGTGTACTCCCTGAAATGCTTCATATGGGTTTTTGACAGTAATAATACTACCAGTTTTATTTATTATGCACTTATAGGTAAGTTCAGTACAGATGGAATTAATTTCCCAATACACAGGTTTAGGATTGGAGTCTTCTTTTAATTTCCAGCTCGTGATGATTTCTATGTGAAACTGTCTTTTGTCTAAGAAATCCAGAAGTGGGGAAAGGTGGCACTATTATTTTGGAACAGTGTTTCTCGATATTACCCATTTTAAAGATGTGTGGACTTCAAATCCCAGAATTCCCCAGCCAGCATGTGGAAGGCCATACATCATGTCCAATGTTGAAAATCGTTGTTCTACAGCATCCTTGCTCTTTCATCTTATTAGGGAAGCCATGTTATGAACTGTTTTGTGCTTTTTAGTCATATTTCTGTGACTTCTGAACTGGCCAGGCACCCTTGAGTACAGGATGAAGTTGCCTTCTTTAGTGTAATGACTTCAGTTCTGATAGAAATACCGGTGGTAACCTCAGAATTGGGAAAATAAGGGTTACCAGGATTGGGAAAAGCTAGACATGTCTACTGCTGTGTAGCTGCTTAATTGGCTTCATGCTCTATGTATCCTGATGCACATTTAACTTTTGTGATCTGCCTGAAGCCATTTTCTCCAAAGCTTTGATTTGGTTGATTAATTCAATCTACATACCCCAAAGCTGCAACCAAGTGCTTGACTTATACAACAAGGCCTATCTGTAGGTCTTCTTTGTGTCTCTTGATCCTAGTCCAGAATCTGTCTACAGTGAGCCAACAGATGGTAGCAACCTTGTTGTGATTATGAGGCAGGATCCTGCACTCTTTGTTTATTGGTGTTCTCCTTCCATGCAACAATAGTAGGTCCCTGGGCAATATAATAATGTATAAATGTAGTTCTGTCTTCTTCTGCGGAAAGGAAAGGGCCAGCTGCTTTATCCAAGCCAGATGACTTTCTAGGGGAAGGGCTGATGGGTTTGGAGGCTCTTCAGTCTTTGGTTCCCCTTGATTAGTCCTGAGGGGTTCCCATCTTGGTTCTTTTCTCAGCCATTAAGCTAAGTGTATGAGCATTAGTGGAACAGGAGCAGATAATGAGTTTAAGAGGTTACTTCTTGGTTTACTTTATCCAAACATCTGCTTGATTTTATGGAGTCTACCTCCCCATCCTCACCCACCAAATTGTGTCTGTTGTTGCCTCTCTCAGATTCTCTTTCTGCAAAATGTAATTAGGAGCTGCTATATTCTTTAACTGGTTAACCTAATCTGTGCAGGTCATCTGGTGTCTGGCTGTAATTGTAGGAAGTCTTGATTTGCACGAGAGCATCTTCACCCTGGTTTCTTTTTCAATAGCTACTGTATCATAGCCACTCTGGAAAAAAGGTTGGAAATATGAATTGGTAATAGCAGGAGCAATCCAGCCTCACAACTGGCTTCTACTATTTTATCTCCATGATAAGTTTATTTTAACCTTGATAGTTTATGAATATATACTTTTCCTTCTTTCTTTGCCTATGTGGAACAGAGCCTAGTTATTTTATACAGTCAGTGACCGAACTGGATCTTTCTTGTAACCTACACGCTTGATTTTTCTGACAGCTTCTTTCTTTGGATTAGCTCTTGATTGAGAAGTGTGGGTCTAATAAGCGGAATATCTGAAAGGGACCAGAAGTTTAGGTGAAATTGGCAAGAGTATCTACTGCAGATCTTTTAGCCTGATGCATTTTCTCATGCCAAAGAACAGTAGATTTCATTTCTCTACTCTGATCTTCCCTGCTCTCTGCCTCAACTGGTCCCTGGAGTGCCAGAATGTTGTAAGCGAGGCTATACTGTATATCATTTTGCCATGTCTTTCATCTCACAATAAAGCATGATGATGGCCACCAATTTATACCTTTTAAAAAGGGAGGGGCAAATGCGTTGAATCCAGGATATTAATGTATGAAATACATGATTGCATGTTGAGTATAGAAAGGCATCCTGAGCATTATGATTTTGCATTGTTAAACCTTTATTATTTTATATTTCTTAACTTAGTTTTGTTGTTACTGTGCAACATAGTCTAGGACTAAATCTTAACACAAATCAAGACTTACGTTTGTACGTTTTAAATAAATTGCATTTTTATTGAACAAAACCTATCAAACAACTCCATATAACAAAAAATAATGGAAAATTTAAACAGAGGAAAAACTAAGGCAAAGTATAAGAGACAAAAAAAAATCACTGTCTAAGACCAATTGTATTTTTTTAAATTGATATGGCCAACCATTAACAAATGTCCTTTAATTTGTAAAGTTTACTGCAGTGCTGAAGGGCAAGGAATGAAATGGCAAATCTTCCGAGGGATGGAGGTTCCAAACTCTTTCGTATTCAATGGCTGAAAAGAGCCCATTCCATCTCTTCCCTTGCAGCTAAGACTCAACTGTCAGAGAACAGATAGATCCAAAAAGGGAAGATTGGGGCTAATGATAATACAAATTCCAATGAGAGTATTTGTAGGATGGTAAGATAAGCAGGTTGTAATGAATGGGCAGAATGTGACTCAAATGTGGTTACGTTTTGATTAAAATTGGACTGGGATTGATAAAACCAGATTTAAGTCCCCATCTGACCGTAGAACTCAGTGGGTGACTTCGGGACAGTTATAATCTATTGGGCGCAGCAGGTAACAGCATCTATCCAACCATGGTTTAATATCAAAAAGCAAAGCAAGGTTGAATCTGGAGGAGAGGCTGAAGCCTAGACAAGAAAGTCAAAAAAAGCATCCAGGAATGGTAAGCAACTTTCATATTGTTAAAAAAAACAACTCTGAATGGAGTTTGACTTGAAATAATCTTCCCATTTTACATTTTTTATTTTCTACCGTAGCAACCCAAAGTTTCTCACAGAGTCATTGACATGAAAATAACATTGGAGGAGAATAACCCATGTGGGTATCCTTAAAGTCTCAGAATCAAGTTGGAAAAGGAATGTGATAACTAAAACAAATATAATGGACTAATCAGAGAAACAGTTTGGTGTAATGACTAAGATATCAGGCTAGAAATCAGGAGACCATGAGTTCGAGTCCAGCCTTAAGGAACAAAGCCAAGTGGATGACCTTGGACCACTCATCCCTCTGGACGTGGAGCTATTCTAGTTGCTCCCCTGTTAGTTGGCTTTCCTTTATTTCCTTGGCATTGTGGTGACGGTGGTAGTTTTTGTTATTGTGGATTGCATCCTTGGCTTCAAGTAGCAGATCATTGCTGTGTTTAAAAACATTGCTTAAAAACAAGCTCATTCATTTGAAAGAGCATCCCGATGGGGAGTAGTGGCACCGTGCCCATTGTGCCAGCTTCTTGACTACCTCAGCATATGCTGCAGGCAGACTGCCCTGCTCTCGAGGGACTCGTGCCAGCGGTCTTGGGCAATTCCAGGTTGAAATTGAGAGCAAATTTTAGAGAGCTCTTTTGTTTTACTTGCTTTTTTTTTTTTTTTAGCTCTCTTAAGAAGCTACAGTATCTTCAGGGACCAAGGGATGAAACTGAGCTTTGGCTTCTTGCTAGACGTAGTCAAATCCTACTCAACTGGAGAGGAGTGGAGTGTGGAGAGGAAGGGAGTTTTAATTCTAGGGAAGGCAAACATTTGCTTATATTAACAACAATAAGTTCTAGAGAGAGGGAATGAGTGAAAGAGGCAAGAGGGAATAGCAAATAGGAAGTCCGAGGGAACTGGCCCAGTGATTGTTATTTGCCTGCCTGTCTTTTAGGCAAGAAATGAGTGAAACCAGACTCTCAGTCTTTTTATGTCCGTGGGTTTTGGGGATGAGCAGAGATATTTGAGTCAGGTTCTGAGAAATGTCTTTCTCCAGACTAGTTGCATCTGGCCCGAACTGAGCAGCAGACTCCTAGTTTCCTTTCCAGTGGGTAACCCTGTGGCTGATGATTGCCCTGGCAAGCATGATCTTTTCCATGGCTTCTTAAGCTTCAAGCAAACCTCCCTGCATACGGATTGCGCATCGTGGCTCGCTGATGCTAATATTTCTGCTTTTTCTGTGATGTGCTGCATTGCCTGATAGCTTTGAGGAAACCGAGCAAGTGAGGACCAGGGCTTTGATAATAATACATATGTATGTATATATGTCTCTAGGTGTGGCCCTAGCAGGAGCAAAGTCTCAGTCAAACCAAATGGAAGATTGCTGTCATCTTTTGGAACCAGGTTTTGAGTATGAATAGGTTTACTATGCTTGGATTTTTCTGCTCTCCCAGTGGTTTGAGCCTTGCTGGGCTGACTGCCTCTGTGTGCAGTCTGAAGAATGAATGGTGGCCTATTTTTAGAAATTTGGTTTTGGGTGGGAAGACAATGGAGTCTCAGGCATCCTTCTGTTGACTCATTTAATTCATAATGAATTAAATTCACTCTAGGGTGACCTGTAAAGTTCCACGTAAAGAGCTGGAAGATGATGATTAGAAATGGTCCATAATCGGGCAGGTAAATTATTGCCTTTCCAGAAATGGAAGTGCTTATGGTCTATATGAAAGTCTATTGTTACCATAGCCTCTGGATTCTAAAAGGAAGAGTTGAGTGACTTAGCTGGTGAATCCAAACGGTAATAAATAGGTTGTTTTTTTCCTAACAATTTACTCAGATAACACATTGATCTGCACCAGGGGTGGGTTGTAAATAGTTTTGCTGCCGGTTCGCTCAGGTTTGCACCTCGTGTACACGCGCGCGCACGCACACACAGCAATTAAAAAAATAGCTTCTGTGCATGCGCAGAAGCAAAATTCAAAATGCTGGCGCCCACAGACACACAGAAGTAACCAGCTCCGTGATATCATCGCTGAGTTATTAACAGTTCTATAGAACCGGTTAGAATTAGTAGGAACCCATCTCTAATCTGCACCCATTGTGTTTGCAGTTGTACACCACTATTTCCCAATGAGACCTGGTTCTCTCATCCCATTTAACTTTATTGCATTGTTTAAGATAGTTTTCATTAAGAGAAAAGAGAATGACTGGTCCAGGTTCTCCAGGTAACTTTCCAAATGAGGGCTATGTGCAGGGGTGGGTTCTAACTTACCTTGCCACTGGTTCGCTGCTTGCGCGCCTCCTGTGTACGCTTCATGCGCAGTAGAAAGAAATTCCTAAAAAATTGGGAGGAAAGGCCAAAAACAAGATGGCGATGCATGCGCAGTGCCGGAAACTCAGCTTCTGTGCGTGCGCAGAAGAAAAAATAACCCGAAAAATTTAAAAAAAAATCCCCACATTTTTTTTTAAAGATGGCGGCATCCATGGACCAGAACCGGTTCCGTAACATCACCAGCGGCTTACTACCTACTACCGGTTCAAACTAGTAGGAACCCACCTCTGGCTATGTGGATAAATTAGAAAGAATTTCAGCTACCTGCAAGACACCAATGGAAGGAAGAATTCACTAAAAATGAAGGCACAAGAGAAATTTCTGATGGAAAAATTTGTCACCAGTATCTCAACAGCCTGCCTAAATATTAAATTTCTAGCCCTCTCTCTCCCCCAGCCGCCATCTTTGATCCATGCCCTATTTTGGGAGGTGGTGTTGGGATTTTTCTTATAGATGGCTGGAGTCTGAAACCTTTACTGATAACTCTGAAGAATCAAAGATTTACCAGTGGAACTTGATCAACCTAGGAACTTCCAGTCTTAATCCAATAGTAACTATCAGCTCCAAATGTTTATGGTTTTATACCTTTAATGATATTTAAAAGCTTACATGTTTATCCCAAAAAGATACTGGAGTTAGTAGGGTATGGAAATCTAGTCTGTTAAGATTCATTTATTAATCTTCTTTAAACAGCCTAGCTTACAGTGGTGTGATCCAATCACACCCTGGGAGAAATAACTTGAATTTGAAATATTCTTCAGGGATAAAAATTGCTCATGTAACTGCAGATGCTTCTAAGTATTGATGTCCTTTATTACAGTTTTTGGATGCAGTCATATACATAAAGGTATTGTTCATCTGCAATGTTATGTCTCATGTCACCAAATATAGAAAGATAATCAGACATTGCCTCATGTACCAATTGCCTTCATCTGAGTCAGTTAATGTGTTCAGTGGTGAGCTTACAGCTGATAAAGTAAATCAACCATTACAAATTCCTAGAAACCATCCTTTTTCTTTTATTTTTTATGTGTGTGTACCATGAGCAATTATAAACAAGCTTAACTATTTGGAAATAGGTGATTTCCAACAAAGAAAAAATAATCCCTTCAAAAATACAATGTAAAAGTCTGGGAAATCATCTGTTTGAAGTATGTAAGTGAAGTGTATTACATGCACTGTTTTCTGGGTACAGCTCTTAAAGACAAATGTGGGATAGTTTAGACTTGCCCTTGGCAGAGGGCCCTGGTGTTGCTAGTATCATAGGATAAAAGCCAAAGCATCCCATTTTAACACAGACTTAGAAATTCGGGTGTATCACAGATATACACAAATGGCAGTTTGTTTTCGAGAGTAATTAATTAATAACTGGAAATTATAGGTAAGTTCTTATGTAGTGATCAAAATTGGGATTGGCAACTTGGTTATTAAGCAAAGCTGTCATTACTTAGCATTCCTAGTCACACTTTGGGAAGTGGTTTGATGTTGTCTCCTTCATAGGGCTAATAAATACTGGCCCAAAATCACCCAGCTGGCTTTGTGCCTAAGGCAGGATTAGAACTCTAGTTTCCCTGCTCCTAGTCCAAAAACGTAGCCACAAAACCAAACCGGTACCCTTTGCCCCAGGTCCTTATTAAAATTAGTGGTCAACCTCAAATCTAATCCCATCTTTCTAGTTCCATCCCCACCTCAATATTAGCTTTTTCCATCTTTCTTTCCTTATTACATTTATATCCTGCCTTTTATTCAGAAGGTACATAGTGCTTCCTCCTATTTTTATCTGTCCCACCATCACAACTCTGTGAGGGAAGTTGGACTGAGAGGAAAAGTCACTCAGTGAGTTTCTTTGGTTTAGAATGGGCTAGATTTTAAGCTCCCTAGCCCAGGGGTGTCAAACTCAATTTCATTGAGGGCCACATCAGGGTTGTGTTTGACCTCAGATGGTATTGGGTGGGTGTGGGCAGGGTGGGCATGGCCAGCTTGACATCACTCATGTTGGGGGTGCCTATGGTGGCCCAAGCGCTCTGCCAGCAAAAATGGGCTCTTGAGCTCTGTTTTTGGCTGCGATGGCCTCCTGCAACTGTCTGCCAGCAAAAATGGAGCTCTCCCAATGTCCATTTTGACTGGCAGAGGCAGCGCAGACCAGTCCTTCGCTGTTTCCAAGGTGGCCCACGGGACGGATCTAAACACCCCACAGGCCGGATTTGGCTCGTGGGCCTTGAGTTTGACACCTCTTCCCAAGCCCAACATCTTATCCCCACATAATCATTTTTATTTTATATTTTAAAAGGATCACTGTTTGAATTTGATCAGGGTTGAATTACAGTCATGTCCTGTTCTAGTGTTTGACGATCCCTGAGATTGAAAAATGAATTAACTTTTTTTTTTAATTTTCAGGTGAGAGACCAAGTCAGGATCCTATTAAATTGGCTTGATTTTTAACCATTTGCTGAAACAAATCACAATTCTCAGTTGAGAGATGGAATAACAGAAAGGATAGTGTGGTGTTAAAATAGCCAACACAAATTTGACAACAAACATTTATACCAACCAAACATGTTCCCCTCAGTTTTGATAACATGTCTGTTTTAATCTATGTTGTGGGATGAAAAAGGGATGCTCAAAAAGTGCTTAATCTTCAATAGGCCATATTGCCAAATCTCCATGCTATGTGCTCACACAGTAGCTCAAAAACATGTCACTCCCTATGGCAATCTCTCTGAACCTACATTTCCTTGGCAAATTGCACCCTGCTAATATGTATTAATGGTTTGTTATAAAAATAACAGCTAAACAGTACAATAACATAAAATTTATTTTATTGGGTGTAAAGCATCTGAGATTGTCTTTGTGTTTTGATGAAAAGTTGAAGACAGATGACCCTTTATATGAGACAATAGACAGATAACTCAGGAAGTGAAAGAATGTCTAAACAAATTACTATCACAGTATTGAAGAGAAATTATACTGAGTAGGATTTAAGAAACATCATATAATTAAAAGGCATATATGGGAAACTCCAGGAGACAGTGGAGGACAGGTGGGGCTAATGGTCCATGGATTACAAAGAGTCAGACACAATTTAGTGACTGAACAATAACAAACACACGGGAAAATACTCAAAATGTTCCCAGAAAATAGTTTGTCCCATTAAGATTTATCGAGAATTGGAAGATATGTTGGGTGTATTCAAATCTAGGGTTGGGATGTTGGTGCCCTCCAGATGTTTCAGACTACAGATTCCACAATTCCTTGTTATTAGCCAGACTGAAAGGTATATGCAACATCTGGAGGATACTAGGTTGTCTTCACCTGATCTGTTCAAGCTACTTTATCATTACATGAACTGTACTGATACAGTTTTTTTGACACATAATGGCTAACATCTGTTTGCTCCTCCACTGAAGAAGATTCCACCAGGTCTTGAAGCAATATGATTTATAATCAAATATGCATCAACATTAGGATTTTTTTTCCTGATCTGCTTTCCTATTATTTCTACCTATTGTTTCTAAACTTGCCATTTGGAGTAATAGAAATACATTCTGCTTCATTTTCTTCTGAAAATATGATGCCAAGAAATGAATGCACTACTCCAAAAATGGCCTGACAAATCAGAACACACTTTTATTTCTAATGATTGGACATAATAGTTATTTTAATTCCATCCAACACTATGCCAGCTTGTTTTTGCTAAGTTTGTCATCCATTAAAATACTTAGATCCTTTCTGTATGTCCTACTTTCCAGTGATATTACCCCTATTCTATATTGTGTATCATTTTTTAAAATTTTGTTTTTAATACTAGTTTACATTCCAGAGTACTGGTTTGATTTTCAAAGTTGTTTTCTTTTGAAACTTGATTTGACTTAGGAAGCCTGCATTTTTGTGTCACCTGATGATTTAATAAGTAGTCTCTTTATAGCCTTACTAAGTTATATTTTAAAACCGCTGAATAGTACAGGACACAAGACAGAGTCCTGCACCATCCACTTGAGACTTTCTGCCTGGTCATGATAGAGCATTTGTCAAAAATGACTACCAGCTGCTGATTTATCTAACAATAGCAGACGCCAATCTTTTATTAGAATCAATATGTAATATGCCAAGGTGTTCCCATGTTTTACAACAGTGGCCCACAACCTTTTGGGCACCAGGGACCAGTTCCGTGGAGAGACGTTTTTCCATGGACCGGAAGGGGCATGGTTTTGTGTGCTGCCTGCATCTAGCAGATGGGGCTTTGCTTTTTTGTGCAGTTCTGGCATTCTGTGGTATGGTGCCAGTCCATGGACTGGGGGTTGGGTACCCTTGTTCTACAAGACAAGTAATTCCCCTAGAATAAAAGAAATAAAATAGTGTGGCAATAAATAATCATTTAATAATATATTTGAGAATCTTGCCTAATACTTTTTTGAGTACTTAAGAATTGAGCATTCTGGTAGTTCCCCAATTCTGATGCCATCCTTATTTTAATGCCACCTGCTACATTCATAGCTTATGAATATTTAGAGCAATCAAACATTCATATTTACAGCTGTATGGTGTTTTGTTTTTTTTTGCTTTCTACGTGGGTCATTATCAAGGTTACATAGAAAGTAAGAAGGCTTCAAGGCAGCTGAGAACCTGTAAGTGTCTGCAGCAACAGTAATTTGATTGACTTTGGCAAGGAATGGAAGATATTCAGAGTTGAATGTTTTGGATAACAATGTCTTAATGGGACTGCTGATACCAACTGAAGGCAGGAATAAAATTCAAAATGACATTGATAATAACAGGATGGAATGAAAAGTTCTTCCTTTAGGAGACAGAAATTAAATGCTCAGGTAGGTATAAAACAAAGGATAGCTAGCTTGCAATAGTACTTGTGAAAAAGAATCATAGTTCATTAAATTTGAACATGAGCCAGCAAGTTGCATCAACAAAGGTATATAGTTTGTTATAGAAAATAATAGTTCATTTTATATATTTCTTTGTTTATTCTGCCTTGACTAGCAAGTCCGATTCTGGGCATCACACCTAAAAAGGATTCAGACAAGCTTGTGGGAGGAGGAGGGGAGAGATGACCAAGGGATTAGAAACAAGGAATTTGATAGAATACTGCCAAAATCTAAAAGAAAGTCACACAGAAGAAGGCCATGACCTGTTTTCTATCACCCTAGAGTGCAGGATATTGAATTAATTACAGGACTCATTATAGGAAGACAGATTCCAATTGAATTTCAGAAAAATAAAAAAAATCCTGAACGTTCAGCAGTAGACCAATTACCCAGAGATGTAATGGGCTTCTGTTCATTGGTTAAGATTCCTTAATTTGTCTTCTTACACTACACAGATCATTGGGTTTGATAGCTTAAAATGATCCCTGTGATTCTCTAAAATTGTACTTAAATGCTGGTAGAAACCAATAGCTTGGGAAAAACTTTAATGTAGCAATTTAAATGCAACATTAATGTCGCTTTTTTTTTCTACATTAGTACCACACTCCTGAAGTACAATAACTATTTCTATTCTAATCCAGATACAAGTATGACCAATGTTTTAAGACAGGGAATCGACAATCTGAAACGGGCAGAAGTAATCCTCAAAGGATCTGATTGAAACCCAATTAACGCTTCTTTGTTTGCCTTTTAATAGTGGAAGAAACAGTGCCAGTGATAAGTAAATCTATAGAGATATATACATACCTATCAGACAATTGGGGTGGGTGGCGGGTGGGTTGAGCAACATTATAAAGCATAGAAAAGGCTGAAAAATAAGCCAAGGAAATTAAAGGCAAGAGATAAGAAAAGGAAATACAGCTAAATCTAGGTAACATCAATACCATTTACTATACCTCTTCATATTTTATATTGTTGTAAACTATCCTTGTTTCCACTGCATCTACAGTACTTGATTATTGCTTTCGTTAGACTTTCCATCTCTCTTTGAGGATTGCATCAACTCCTTCCAACCACAAACTTTTCTCCCTTTTCCTTAATCATGACCCATTCACTCATTCTTCATTTATTTGTTTTATAATTCAGTCCTCATTCATATTCTTTATATGACAAAACCAACACAATACTGTATACTTCTTTCATACTATTCATTCTCTTGAATTCAGTCTATATCACCCATTGATTCTTGGCCTTACTTGTTGTACGCAACACGCAATTAGTATTTCCACTGCATTCAATTAACTTTTATATTTCTCTTGATCTACCAACCTCTCACTTCCTTATGACAAAGATAATTGAAGCACACTTTCATACACAGCCACTTCTGCTTTTTGCAATGGGATTCTTCATCACAGACTATATATTAACCACTCTTTGACATTAGCATTTGCATATCTTAAAATGTCTCCATCTGTTTTCCCATCATCCATAAACATTCTACCAAGATACTCAAATTAATCTAGTTTCTCATCATTTATGTGCAACTTGCAATTATCTTCATATTCCCTGTCAAACATAATGATACTGCTATTTAACATAATATTAAGATCCATATTGCTTATTACCTCATATAATCTCTGCAATAGTCAATGCAAATTATTCAGGCTCTCAGTTGACAATATGGCATTGTCTCCATGCAAAAATACATAAATATTTGTGTTCATAACTGTCAGCCCCTGTAAAGTAGACCAGACCAGGAAATCAATTCCCCAGGAAGGATAAAACTACAGATAGTCCTTCATTTACAACCACAATACGTCCTGGAACCTCAATTGTTCAACAAGGTGGTCCTTAAGCTAGACACCACATGATCACTTTGCTCAACGACCAAAATCCTGGTTCTCCAAATTACAGTCATTACAGCTGGCTGTAAGGCAAAGGTAAAGGAGTCACTGGATTTTTCTCTACTAGCCATAGTTGACTTTGGGGTATGTGTGTGCTCATCTCTGTTTCTATCTAGACTGTTGAGTCAGCACTCTTGATGGTCAGGTAGCCAGTATGACATCACGTAATAGTGCAGAGCATGCAGTGAAACATGGAGAACTGTTAGGTAACATCTGGAAGAGAAGATTGTAAATGGCAATTACATGATTCATAAATGCAAACAGCACATCTCCACATTCACTACAAGTATTCTTTATACAGGTAGACCTTGATTTATGACCACAATCAAGCCCAAAATCTCCATTGCTAAGGAAGACAGTTAAGTTTTGCCACATTTTATGACCTTTCTTGCCACAGTTGTCAAGTGATTCACTGCAGCTGCTAAGTTAGTAACATGATTTGTTAAGTGAATTTGGCTTCCCCATTGACTGTGCTTGTCAGAAAGTTGCAAAAGGGGATCACGTGACCCCAGGACACCGCAACCGTCATAAATATGAGTCAGTTGCCAAGCGTTTGAATTTTGATCACATGACCATGGGGATGCTGCAGTGGTTGTAAGTGTGAAAAACGGTCATAAATATAACACCTCTCCTGCGCGAGCTGCACTGGCTTCCGGTGGTCTTCCGGGTGCAATTCAAGGTGCTGGTGGCCACTTTTAAAGCGCTCCATGGCATT
>JANHFT010004967.1:5812-17124 GCA_032467955.1 Pseudoxenodon macrops
AGCAGCCACCATGAGGTGACCACGCTCGACACCTCCTGCACCTCAAAAATAATAAGACCTCCCTGAAAATAAGGCCAAGAACTTATTTTGGGGGTCAAAAGAAAATAAGAACCTGTCTTATTTTCGGGGAAACACGGGTAGCTCCAGTTGGTAATTAGGCTGTTGGTTTGAGTTCCAAGCTTGGCAATTTGGTTGCAAATGTTTCATCACCATTTGAGGAGACATCGTCAGTTCTCTTTGAATTGTGTACTTTGAATTATGCTCATCTGTCAGAACAGTGTTCTGACAGATGAGCATAATTCAAAGCACGCTGACGATGTCTCCTCGAATGGTGATGAAATATTTGCAATCAAATTGCCAAGCTCGGAACTCAAAACCAACAGCATAATTAATATGCTTCAAAGCACTGCTCCATCTATGGGACAATAATTTGGGCAGCTGGAGTTTGCCCAATTAACTGACAACAAGCTAAACTTGTTTGCTTGGATCCAATCCTTTGTAGACCAGGGTCTTCTTTGTAACAGCTTCACATTGATTTCAGCCTTGATAGTTATCCGAGAAGAAACAAGCATGGGTATAGAGAGGCACTGAAACAAATTAAGGATGAAATGAGGAGAACAATGTTAAAATGTATCTGAGCTATGGATTTTTCTAGTCTGGTAATATTAAGTAGAGTCATCAGTTTCATTATCTAGGAGATGGGACTGTCTCATGATAGAGTTACCCTATTAGATGCACAGCATATAATTTTTTAGTCTGCTTACTCTGACCCTTGGCATTCAATCTAATGTCTGAGATGTGTGTGTTTTTTCTGATCTTCCATCCAGTTTCCTTCTTCAAACAAACCGCATAAAACATTCTAAAAATTCCAAAGAATTGGTTTTTTATCCAAGCCACTGTGGAGTAGTGGTAAAAGTGAGGGAGTTGGATCAAAGAAGATGAATTTTAATTACATCATGGAGGTCCTTGAATGACTTTGGCCACTGATTCTTCCCAGACAACATACCACACATAGTTCCTCTTGTAAGAATAAAACAAGGAGGACTCTCCTTGCACTTTAAATTCTCCGAGAAAAGACTAGATAGAAATATAATAAATAAAAATGTAAAAATTCTTGAGAATTAAAAAAAAAAAACAACCAACTGCATGAACATAATTTCTTTCCATATTTATAGGAGAATACCTCTTCAGCTACCCTTTTCAATGAAAGACTGGGATTTTATTCTACTGCCTCTTGTTGAACAAATTAGTTCCCCTTAGTTTACTTTTATTCTTTTGTAAAATAATTGCTGGGAATGAAGGAGCAAAATAATGCTGTGAAATAAAAATGACAAAGGATTGACATGGCCTGAGATCAGCTTTTGGATTCATTTTTCCCCCTTCAGGCACAATCTTTTGTTCCTGAATATCAAAAGAAACCCGATCACTGGTTTCACAGACAGCAAAGTCAGGTCTTGTCTTTAACTCTTGATTTTCCCCCCCCCTTCTTCCATCTGGGTCAACTGAAAGTTCAAAAAGATTCAAAGCTGGGTGATTTCAAGCCAACCTCTAAAGTGCTACGACAAATGGATTATTGTTATTGGCTTTCCTCAATAAGATTTGAATGGCATTAGATTAAAAAGTTGGACCTTAATCCTCTTTCTAAAATTTGGTGATCATTCGATCAAAATTTAAAAAAAAGCTTTTCATATTTATCGTGTCTCTTAGAATTGAGGAAGGGTACAAACTTGCAAAATTAGGGACTTTTAGCCATCTAAATTCTTTCAACTAAAGAAGAAAACAGTGTCCCATTGAAATTAACAAAAGTAAATAAATACAGCATCTAACCTGGTGACTGGAAAGTTGACAGTTTTTTAGTCAATCTGTAGCAGCATCTTCTGTTCCACAGATTCGGGGGGGGAGGGAGGAATTGGGGAGAATGGTCAGACAGTCCATTGTTGTAAAGCTCTTATTAATGGATGTTTGCCACACTGATAGGATCCAAAATCAATTGATCTTTCCACCCCTGAGTCATACTTACAACAAATTGCATTGAGTCATTGGTAGCTGTTTCCAGCTGGGTAACAGCACCTAATGCTAAGGACTTCAATGACCCCAGAGAGAAGGTGACCTAGTATCAATTGTTGATTCACTTGATTTATTTACATCTGCATTTGCTCAAGGGAACCCATATGGCAGTCTTTCAATATCTGTCCAAGAAATGATGAGATAAGGTGAATTGTACAAGAATCCAAAAGTCAGTCAGTGGACAGTTGAGGCAAGATCCATTCCAATGTGGTGGTGCAGTGGTTAGAATGCAGTACTGCAGGGTACTTCTGCTGACTGCCGGCTGCCAGCAGTTTGACAGTTCAATTCCCACTGGCTCAAGGTTGACTCAGCCTTCCACCCTTCCGAGATCAGTAAAATGAGGACCCAGTTGGTTGGGGGCAATATGCTGACTCTGTAAAAATCACTTAGAGAGGGCTATAAAGCACTCTGAAGCAGTATGTAAGTCTAGGTGCTATTGGTAGTGCTATTACTTACATCATAAATCTGACATGGATACTGTGAAAGTACAGTCACAGGGAGTTGACAGAAATTGCAAGATATATTGAACTGCTTTGGGCCTCAACAGGCCAATTTATACCCAGTGGTGGGATTCAGCCAGTTCGCATCACTTCAGGAGAACCGGTTAACTTTCTGAGCAGTTTGGCAAACTGGTTGTTGGAAGAAATCATTAGGGCAAAGAACCGGTTGTTAAATTACTTGAATCCCACCACTGCTTAAACCCTATTAACAGAAATGGATGACATTTCATTTCTGGATACTGCCCCAGTCCTCCCAATAATACTGTAAAGCCTTAAATCTATGGTCAGCCTACTTTTTAAAAAAATCCAAAACTTTAAGCAATATTACAGCTTCAGTAAGGGCTGAGAAGCAACAATCCCACAATCCTATCCTCTGCAGAATCATTTTTATTTGGCATGATAATACTAATTAAGCCAAATGCTTTGTAAGAACCTTCATACCAAGTTGTGGCGCCAACAATAAGTATCTCACATAAGAACGGCATCTTTGAAGTTACATTAGTTTTGGGACTTCAAGACAGTGTTAGAGATTAACTCCAGGATTTGAGGGTTTTTTTCTCCCTATCTGATCAAGCATGAGAGTTTTCCATATTGGAAATCATATGTACACCTACTCTGAAGTGTTTCCACAAGAATGTATTCCTTTTTTTTTTGAGCAAAAAAAAAAAGTGTGTCGTAATCAGACAGTCTTCTCATATTCAAGATCAAAGCCTACTGGCAGAAGTCCTTGGTTGCCATGGGAACATTAGGCAGAGGGTGAGTTTGTTCTATTCCTTTCATTACCCTCATACTCTCGATCATCAAGTTGCATTATTGATTAGGAGGTGTATACACTGACCAAATTTTGGGTAATGCAAGAATGTTTTTCTATCTTTTAAAAAAAATGCACTTGCACGTTTCCCTTTCAATTAAACTGCAATGCCTTCTCTAAAAATTACTAGTTTGGGCTTTAATGATCAATGGTTTTTCCATTATTCATTAAAACCTGAATGAAGTGTCCCACTAGTAGTTCCCTTAAATAGATTATACATATTCTTTTATTTAATAGGACGGTTCTGGGATCAGGAAGAATGTGGTTTCTGCCTTGTTACAATGCCAAACTTTAATGAAAGTGGGTTAAGCAAGCATAGTTGTAGCGTAATTCCAAAAAAGAATCATATGGGTGGATGCCTCCCTCCCTCCCTCCCTCTAGGCTGTGTTAACCCCAGATAATGGAGAAAATACAAGGGAGATTTGCATATATGGTTTTTAGGAATCAACATAGAAGCATTGCACTGAGACAGAATTATACCAGTAGGCTGTTTCCCAACAATATATTGGGGAAACCATAGTCATTACAATAAACCAAAATAGAATGACATTTAAAATTCATCAACCTTCCAGCATGGATAGTGAAGGAAGAAAACAACCCCAGAAGATCATATATGAAATGAATGAATATATGAAATTTATAAATCAAGATAACAGAGAGTAGCAAAGTTCCAGAAACTCAAAGACCAGAACGGGCTCCCCCCTCTCTCTCTCAAGTGAGCTTTGTTAGATCGTGCAAGTAAGGAAGACACGAGGCGCAGGAACAGTCAGCTACCTTTATTGGATCCAGGTGCAGGCAATACGGAACTGTTGGCAGGCTGCAGGGAAGCCGCTTTTATGGGATTCCCTGATCGCCTGCCGGCCACTGACATCACTTTAATTTTCCCGCTGCTAGTTTAACCAACCAGTGGCGGACATGCTAATTAGTCCTCCCAGAAGACGTAACAAGCTTTTAAAAGGAGAAGGGACTGATTTTGCTTTTTGTCCTCTAGTTTCTATTGTAGGAAAGTAGAATCTTTTGTGGTTGATTTGTACCAGGTGAAGAACCTCTGCCCCAATCCTAAAATCAGGATTAGTGAATTGGAAGAATTTAGTTAATCATAGAAAACATGGAGCTAGATACAGTTATTCGAACATACTTTTGTTAATTTACATTAGGAATTGATTTGAATTGCTCTTTGTGTGTCTTCCTCTGTGTGTGTGTGTGTCTAAGATCCTCGTTACTGGCAGGAATCTTGACTATATTTTCTTATTTCTCCATGTCCCCTTATAATGCTAACTTGATTCGTTAATATACATAATAAGCAATTATACCTTCTCTTTATATTAGTATATTCATTCTATCAGAGAAACAGCCCCAGGACTCTTTGCAACACTGATGCTATACTAAAAAAAGAATAAAAGCCATTTCTTCCATTCCCCCCCCCTCCAGAGTAAGACAAAAAGGAAAAAATTGTCCATAAATACAAGGGATGGTAGCAGCTTATCAGATGGTGATACCAACAAAAGGAAATGGAGGAAAGGACTTAGGGATCCATGCTTGAAAGAGGCAGAGAGGGCCATTCACCTAGTCATGAGCAGAAGTGGGTTCCTGCCAATACGGACCAGTTCACTAGAACTGGTAACGGGAATTTCCCCCCACTCGGCGAACTGGCAGCGACAGCTGGCTGGACCCACCCCCGAACCGGTCCTCTGGCTTGAAATCCGTCCACCGGAGCAAAATTTAATCAAAAATAACCCTCTGTGCATGTGCAAAGCCTGCATGCACAAATTGTCTGCATGCACAGACAATTTTAGCAAAACACGCACTTCTGGCGCGACCCGGAACCTGTAGGGAAAGTAAGTAGAACCCACCCCTGGTCATGAGTGTGCAAGGGGCCACTCATCTAGGCATGAGTGTGTAAGTTCATGCTCCATTACAATAGGACTTTGCAAGTTTTGTAGTTCTCTTGTTTATTAAGTGACAGAGTTTATAGGTGAAATATTTTCTGGCCTGTAGATACTTGAGCAATGCTGCTCCAGGCTGTAATGTAAAGTTATTAAGAGTAGAATATCTCTAAGTAGTCAGAGAATGTGTTTGTTTTCTGTCGGTACCCTTAACTAGAGGAAGCTTGAAATCCTTGTGTAAGAGCAGAAACAGCTATGCAGCATCTCCGGACTAAACTCTCTACCTATCTTGATGTGATTTGTAACTATTCCTTTAGTTTTAAAAAAAATGAAAAGGGGCTCTAAGAGCATTTTAATGTCAGCAATATGTGTCAATCTTAAGCAGCAGGATTTAGTTTTATGGCATGGATATAATTAGTATACAGGCACATTTCATTGATTATATGTCACTCTCTTATGTACAACCAGAAATACAGAAATCTCTGAGGAATAATTACAAGTAAGAATTATAGGTCTGCTGTCTTCTTGCTTTCTCTTAAATGGGGTTCTGTTTGAAGGCATAAGGAAGAACTTGGTAATGCAGAGGTTTGAACATTGGATTGAAACTGGAAAAAAAGATATTAACCTCCATTCAGTTTAAAAGTCTATCATGTGACCTTGGAGCAGTCAATCTCTATCAGCCTCACCTACCTCTCAGGATTCTTGTAAGAAAATTCACAAAGTATTTTTAGAGGAAATGTTAAAATGAAAAGGAGAGTTGGAGGTACTACAGGAACATGAGTATTATGTGGTCCTAAAAATTTCCCTTGCCCCTATTCCTATAGGGCAGGGGTGTTAAACTCAAGACCCGTGAACCAAATCTGGCCCACGGGGTGCTTAGATCTGGCTCATAGGCCTACCCTGGAAAAAGCGAAGGACTGGTCCCCGGTGCCTCTGCCAGTGAAAATGGAGCTTGGGAGGGCACCACGCTGCCTGCCCAGGCTCTATATTTGGCCGTGATGGCCTCCTACAACCCTCTGCCAATGAAAATAGAGCTTGGGGAGGCTACACATGGCCCGCCCAGGTTCTGTTTGCAGCAGCAACAGTCTCGTGAAGCCATCTGCCAGCAAAAATAGAGGCCGGGGAGGCAGACGGCTTCAGGAGGCATCCGCGGCCAAAAACAGAGCCTGGGCGGGCTGCACGAGGCCTGCCCAAGCTCCGTTTCCACTGGCAGAGGGCTGCAGGAGGCTCAGAAAATGGATCCTCAATGAGTGATGTCGAGCTGGCCATGCCCATCCTGGCCATTCCCCCTCCCCCAGCCCCTCCCCCCGATGCAGCCCTCAATGAAATCGAGTTTGACACCCCTGCAATAGGGTGCTTTTTAAATCAATAAGAGGACTCGAGATCTGACTTATGGATGCTCCTGATAAACTTTATATGATCAGCTTCTCTTTTTTTGCCTTTATTTATTTCTTTTTTTCTTTTCAATGCTGAAATCCAGATGTTCTTCTGAAACAAATAGTCTTCATTTCAGTAGGCAATTCAGCATGTAATTTGATGTAATGGTTGATAAAGGGCTTAAAATAAATGCTGTCCCTGGAAATGAGAGATTTTTTAGGCTTAAAAAGGCCTTGGGGAAAGATGAAGTCAGGGAACTAATTTCGTAAACGTTTTGATTCGTTGAGTCCTATGGACTCTACTCCCAAACAGGCATTGCCTAAAATCTATCAAGCAGGAACATTGAATCAAAATGCCATGAGATCAAGGGATAATTTTAAGATATGATCTAAACGTTGTTAGTTTTTAATAAGGCTCTGCAAAAGCTGTTCACCCTGTATTATAGCCGTATCTTCATTCTGAAAGGAGATTGGCTTGCTTAGCCTTAATGTGGATTATTGCCCGATCTGGCTCATCTAAATTCTGAAGTACAATTCATAAAATAGCCAATTACGAACTATCCACTATTCAGTTATCACTCTGATTGGAGGAAAGACCTATCACTCACTGAATCTAACATTACAATGATTTTGGATACATGTTTATAGTTCCCAATGTATGTATTACTTTGCCAATATGCAAACATTTTGATAAGGAGCCTCAGTGACGCAGTGGTTAGAATGCAGTACTACTTCTGCTGACTGCTGGCTGACTGCAACTTGGCAGTTCGAATCTTCCCAGGCTCAAGGTTGACTCAGCCTTCCATCCTTCCGAGGTGGGTAAAATGAAGACCCAGATTGTAGAGGGCAATGTGTTGACTCTGTAAACCACTTAGAGAGGTCGGTAAAGTACTGTGAAGCGGTATATAAGTCTAAGTGTTCTTGCTATTTCTAAACTGTTCAGAGATTGCTGTAAAGCAGTATGGAGTGGTAGATAAGTGCTATTGCTATTAGAGACACAGTTTAATGGCGGGGTTTAAATATATTTCAGGGCAAATTAAAGCTATCTGTGCTTCAGGTGAGTTTAAAAAAATCATCCCACATTGTCTCATTTCATTCTTGATGTGGGATTTATGAAAAGTCATAGCACAGTCCTAGTTTTAGATATCTCTTATATTAAGTATGGAAAAAATGATGAAAGCACACATTCCATATGATTTTCATGCGTTAGTTACAGACATGTGCTTCTTTTAATCTTGGTTGAGCAAGTCTTCCATTTTTCTGAAAGTAAAACAAGAAGCCTTCTACACTTTAACAGACCTTCAACCTGGATATTATTCTTTCTTTGATCCTGGTGACCTCTTAGATTTGATGGTACCTTCCTTGATCTGCAACAAGCTTTCCAGCTACAATTTTATTATCATGGCTTTGGCTAGACTCTCTAGCATTCAAGAAAGAGTTGAACCTCTTGACTTTCCTTTTATACTAATTTTTCAATGTTAAGAAGTTTCAAACAGGTTTTCTTTTTGAATGATTTTATTCTTCGTTTCATTCAGCCTGCCCTGCATTAAATTTTAGTTCAGGTTAAGGTCATTTGAGTTTTGTTTATAACTCTGCAGTGATTCTGTGGACGTCTCTGCCCTATTCAAGGGGCCTAGCTGCTTTAATATTACGTTGTTTTTGACATACATTTTCACAGTACACCCAACCCCTGTACTTTCTACTGAGTTTATAATCAAGAGATGTCTGCATTCCATTGACTCTCTCCACCAATGGAATGTCTCTTTGTTCTTCTTTAAAGCTATGCTTACCTGCTAGCCCAGGAGTGTCAAACTGGCGGGCCGCAGGCTGGATGTGTCACATGCAGGCCATGCTCACCCTGGCTCCACAAAGGCAAAAAGTATCACAATACATCGTGAGATGTCATGTGATGCCATTGAGTTTGACACCCATGTACTAGCCCATCTTAGCATTGACATGTAACCAGAATACATGGTGTTCTATCCAGGTGTGGGCTTCAAAAACATTTAGCAAGGGGTTCTCTGCCCAGTTGCTGGGTGGGTGTGGTTATGGTGGGCATGGCCTAGTCGGCCTCCTGCACCACAATAGGGGGAACTTTTGCCCTCCCCGGGGTCTGGAGGCTTTCCTCAAGCCTCTGGGAGGACGAATACAGCCTCCTCAAGCTCTGGAGCCCCTTTAGAGGCTGGAAAGGGACCATTTATGGCCTTCCTGAACTTCCCATTTTTTTGCCCTTCCTGAGCCTCTGCGTGCGCCCTACACTTACCTGCATTCAAAATGGGCCGCATGGGGACTCCTGGGAGGGGAGGAGTGGGGTGGGCAGGACTACACAGAATCTTCGCTAGAGGTTCTCCCGAACCCCTGCGAATCCCCAGCAGCCCATTCCTGGTTCTATCTATATGGTGCTGAGGTCTCCATCTCTAATTACCCTCTTTCTCTTTAGCCTTTACTTTTTTTTGGTCCTGGCTGTCATTCTCTGATTATTTTCACTCAGTTTGGCAAACAAGAGGAATGTTTTCATTCCCATTTCATAAGATTCATTTTTGCATATTTGTCTTATCCCAAAATGTTCCCTGGTGCATATTAAATCTCCACTCTGGATTGCCACATCCCTAAAACATCCAGGTCTCTCAGCTTCACAGTTCTGCCTGTCTAGCTGACCCCTCATATAATACAGAGCAACTAGTATTTCATTTTAACTTCTCCACCTATCTACTTAAGCTGGACTTCCATGGTTTAAGGCTCCATTTCCCCCACAGAACTAATAAGAATTCTCTCACAGCAATATCTACTAAGCTAAGCTTCCATTCACACAGCCACACCCAGAAGACTGCAGAGTATGAAGTGTATGAACTTCACATTCTTTACGGCTTGTTTCCTTCACGATCATTTATATAGTGTTGCAACATCCAACTGGCTCAATTTATTCCTTCACTAAACAATAGCGAAGATGCCATTTGTCTTCAAATGCATCTTTCAATATAGAAATTGAATAGGACATTTGAATGACTCACCGAAGAATGAGTCATACAGCTATGACATAAGCTGGACTTTTGACAACTGACTATCAAAACCCATTTGGTGAGCAGTTGACACTCTCAAAATGGGGAAACAGAGACTGCAAACAATGCAGAACAAATGAATGCATCTCTGGAATACAAAGGTGACCAGGGTGTTGGAGGAGATTGGTTCTTCATCGCCGTTACTCAAACCCCCAATCCCAAGCAGGTCCTGCTTTTCAGAAGAACTGTGGGAGAGAGGAAGCAATTATAAAGATACTTTGAGTTATAACTGCATAAAATCAAATGTGAATGTGACCAAGGACATTTGATATGACATTTGAACCTATTCATTGATGAGAATAGCATCAAGCTTAAATTCTCTGCATTTATGGCAAACTCTGTTCAGAGTGAATTTATTTAGTTGGGACCAGGGTGTATATTTTATAGTGGATTCACTCTTACCTGAGTGGAAAGTTAGATTTGATAAGGTACCCTCTAATTTGGGCTAGAGTGTCATCAATATGTACAATGTGCAGACAATGTGTTTGCAGTACCACTTTAGACTGAAATGGAGATGCCACCGGTTCTTGAATTGATTTCTGGAAATTATAAAGAGTTAGATGGAAAGAAAGAAATACTTTCAGATTAAATACTATCAAAATAGTACTGCTGTTCCTTAGTAAGTAACTAGGAATAATAGTCGCAGTAGTGACTCCTGATAGCATCATGCTTTTCTTGAAACAGCTGATCCATGACTTGGGGTCCTCCTGGATTTAGCTCTTGCTGCAACAACAGATGGGGTCTGTAGTCAAGAGGGACTTTATTCTGCTGTGGCTGATTTATCACTTATGGCACCAGTTATATCAGGATGTTCTTGCAACACAATATTATACTTCGATCACCAGAAGACTGAGCTGTAATATTACACTCAAAAATATGATTTCTGAACATGATTTAGAACAGCCAATATTTCAGAATGAGTGATATTATAGGGTGGTAACAAAATACTTTCAAAATTCTGTAGCACTGCACAAGTTTGTAAAAGCTTTTAGCCAAAATTCATGTTTTGCTCCCAATGGACTTCCTAAAAAGACAAACAGTAACATCAAATAGATCTCTAGCGTTCATCTTTCTCCAATTAAAAATCCACAAAAAAAAGTATATGTCAAAGAAAAAGAAATACATTCCTCAGAGTTCCATGCATGTAGCACTGCATTTTTAAAAAGAATATACTTCTGGGGAAATTCCCTTGCATCATAGATTTTTATGTATCTGAAAATAAAAGCAGGGTTTATTTGTACTAAAAGGGATCTTGATAGTCATGTTAAGATTTATATAAGGCTTAGAAGATGTATGCGAGCTGGCTAACATTATAAGAGGTAATGTAAAAAATTGTGACTATAAATAATCTTCAAAAAAATCTATTTTTAAACTAAATCCGTAGAAAATATTCGTTTCTGGAAATCTACTATCCTATAGCTGTGGATAATAAAGTGTACGGGTTGTTCTACCACACTCATATTCATAAGATGCTCCCATATAACACCCCTCCTGCGCGAGCTGCACTGGCTTCCGGTGGTCTTCCGGGTGCAATTTAAGGTGTTGGTGGCCACTTTTAAAGCGCTCCATGGCATTGGACCGGGCTATTTACGAGACCGCCTTCTGCCGCCAAT
>JANHFT010004967.1:40715-55833 GCA_032467955.1 Pseudoxenodon macrops
TGCAGATGACAGACTCAATAATTCCTCTGTAGAACTGTATCAGCAGCTCCTTGGGCAATTTGAGCTTCCTGAGTTGGCGCAGAAAGAAAATTCTTTGTTGTGTTTTTTAATGACATTTTTTATGTTAGGTGTCCATTTTAGGTCTTGAGATATATAGAACCAAGAAATTTGTAGGTATCTACTGTTGATACTGTGTTGTCTAGTATTGTAAGAAGTGGAAGCATAGGAAGGTTTCTCCTAAAGTCTACCACCATTTCTGCAGTTTTCCTTCTGTTCAGTTCCAGATTATTCCGGTCGCACCACGAGACTAGTTGTTCAACCTCCCGTCTGTATATATTTCTGTATGCAGCACAGAAATGTTTGGTTAAAAATATGATTCCTGTGCTGCCTATTTAATTTCTAATGATCAGACCAGCCAGATATTTCTCTTGTGATTAAAAAGACCTGCAGTGATTAAGAATACCATGGGTTGCTGCTGAGAACCCATTTTTAATCCTAAAGAATAAGTGTTCCCTAAACTGATGCTTTCCAAATGTGTTGGCTTCAATTCACAACATTTGTGAGGGATAGGATGGAATATATTTTTAAAAAAATATTCATGACAAATTTGCTGGAAGCACATATACAGTAGTGTTCAGTTCTAGCACATCAATGCTGGGATAAAGGCTCACAGAAACAAATCTAATTAATGTTTATCCTTTCCTAGAAAGAAATTCCAAATTGAGATGATTTGGAGTGGCACTTTTTTCCTAAAAAGTGTTGCATAAATATTCTAGGAGATTCTAAATGCATCTGTGTAGCACTAGCTATAGCATTTAGACTTATATGCCACTTACAGCCTTCTTTAAGCAGTTTACAGAGTCAGCCTATTGCCCCCAACAATCTGGGTCCTCATTTTACTGATCTTGGAAGGAATGGAAAGCTGAATCAACCTTGAGCTGGTCAGGATCGAACTCCTGGCTGTGTGCAGAGTTTGCCTGCAATACTACTGCATTCTAACCATTGTGCCACTATGGCTCTTTGTATGTGTGTGTCTCTGTGTGTTTGTGTCTCTGTGTGTTTATCCTTTGTGCATAGCTTCCAATTTGAAAAAAGCCAATCCATACTATAATCGCACTCATCTATTTAAAAGTCTAAAAAATATTAGATATACTTTTGTATATTCTTCAAATTAAGTGCAAGTCTCATCTTTATTCCACCCAAGATTAAATCAAGCTATTTTTAAATTTTAAAACGTACTAGAATCTGTGAGACTAGATAGGAAAATGAGATTAGATCTATTCCATTTTAAGGAATGGAATAAGGAATGGAACAGGATAAGTGAGGTCTTCCTTAAGTTCAGGAAGGTGTTATGCAATGCTAAATAATCATTTTTCATCATATTTGAATGTCATGTTTGATTACCATCACTTGTGCCTACCTGTGGGTCTACAGATGCGGGATCCAGATGTGATTACTTGTTTTAACATCATATGGAGTAACAACAAAGTATCCTGAATGGCATTTGTATGGATACGACCTCAAGCTAGAATCTTTACTGATACTAAACATTTTTTTTCTTTTCATATACAGATTTTTAGAAATGTGCCTTCCAATCCGAGTTTGATACTGACTAACCATATTTTTATAAAGCAGCTAAAATTCTCTGAGTAATTTTATATTGCTTTAACTAATTTATATCCCATATTTCTCCTGGCAATTAATACACAAGATGTCATTACAAAGGTGGAAAAAGACAAATGGGCTGTTCTCAGCATTTAATACTCTAGGGATGGCAAACATGCAACTCATGGGATGTTGCACCATTTCATCACTGGCCTTGGTGGTTACTCAACATCTAGAAGCCACACAATCCACAGAAGACAATATTGTTCTAGAATGCTTTGGTATGTTATAATTTGAGGTATACATTCCTGGTGTGCTAGGCATAATAAATTATTTTAATTTTGATCCAGTATTTGGAAGACTTTGCAAAGACACACACAGAGAGAAATAAGCCTTAAGATTATGTCATTTTCAATAGTATTTGCTCAGCCATACGTGGCGATTTTTTTCTCATAGTCAGGGCAACAGTTTCAGCGCTGGTTAGTGATTGGCTTGTGACAACTTCAAGCCAGCTTCCTTATACAACTATATTTATTATCAGATACAAATCAAAAACACAGTTAATAGAATATGAAGCTTAAATATCTACTTTTTAAAAGGGCCTGTTTAATTCTGCTCATTATTTTGTAAAAAAATTGCTTCCAGGAAATCATGGATCTTATGCTTTAATAACAAGTGGGAATCCAAAGCTAAGAAACTAGAAAGAACTCAATTTTTCCCCTTGAGCTGCCTCATCTTCTGACTGAGCCCAGGAAAAGTCAGCCTTGCTTGTAAATTTCATCTAGCTTTGCCAAGAAATATAAAAGTAATTGAGTGTCAGGTTCCTTTAAAAAAGGGACCCTCATTATTTAAAGATAATTATTAGAACTGTGCAACCCTTTGATAAAGTGCTTTGAATTCATGATGCTGAGGTTGTCCAATAAGAGTGGAGTTACATAAATTCCCTTGTCTGGATAAATCATGTGACTTCTGGGCCGCAATCCAACAAACGGTAGTTGCTTGGTGTCACAAAGGACCTCACTAAGACCAAGCACAGCCATCTTACATGAACCTAGAACCTGCTAGCATACTTTAAGGCTCTTCAGAGGTTGCCAGTCCAAGTTGAGGAGAAATTTTGAGCTCAAGAAATAATGGAATATGTTCTGATGGCCTCTGGGTCAGTTTAATTCACTCTGGTTGCAGCCTTCCATTACTGAGTTTTACAATGGCTATATAAATACCCTTTTGATAAGAACTAGATAAAATTTGGAAGGAAGCATAATCAGAGTCAAGGAAGCATGTTGCAGTTCTTTGAAATGGGTGCCCGCAGTTTTGAGCTACCTGTCTTTCAAATGCCTATAAAATCTATTCACTAGAATCAAATCATAAATTAAAATGTACAAGAAAGCTATGAAGAGATGAAGCATGACAAATTTCAGAGATCAGAGCTGGCAAGTTGAGGCAAGTTCCTTTTTTTTTTTTAATTACCCATTGCTTTTTATTTTGAGACAATATAATTACATTTGCAGAGGAATTTGGATCCTATAGGGTTCAGAAAAGAGTAGTTATGAGCTTTAATGGCTCTGCCTGAGTGTGATAGAGCTGATTGTTGGAGGTTAATAGTAGACACATAACAGAGATTAACTTGTTGGTCTTTCCATGAAGAGAGCAATCAATCACTCAGCTTTCAAAATGTCATCATACAATTGTTATGGATGTGATAACTAGAAAACAATGAAGTGTAGCAAACTAAGCCCCCCCCCTGCAAGATATCTATAATCTTCTCAAGAATGTTATATAGTCTTATCCAAGGATGGGTTCTAACTTACCTCATCACCTCCTGTGCTGTGTGGGTGCGCGCATGCGCAGTAGAAAAATCCCCCAAAAATCCCCCCCAAAAAAGGCCAAAAACAAGATGGCAATGCACGTGCAGTGCCGGAAACTCAGCTTCTGCGCATGTGCAGAAGAAGAAAAAAACCCACTTTTTTATTGTTTTTCCAAAAAGAAAAAGGGGGGAAAAAGATGGCAGCGCCCACAGAGCAGAAACGGCTCCGTGACGTCACCAGCGGCCTACTACCTACTCGGTAGAACCAGTCCGAACCAGTAGGAACCCTCCTCTGGTCTTATCGCAAGGATTACTCAGATTTTACAATAGTCATGCCAAACTGAATCCAATAACACTTTCCTTTCTTCCCTTTACAACTCTGGAATTTTACCTGAACATGCTTCCTTTTTCTATTTCTTTATGCATGTTTTTGCCTTTTATAACAGGAAGAAGTTCAGGATGAGGATCTTTGAACAGGGTGAGTTAAATCTATTCTTTTTATCCTGGGTAAATAGAAATATGTTTAATCACTCCAAGTTGCCCTCAGACTCTTAACTTTGACAAATTTCTGGAGCAAAATGTTACCATATATGCCTTACACCTCTATTTGACATTTAACAAGCTTCATCACTTTATAGTAGCTACTATTCTGGCACATTTCACTGTTTGAAATAGAAAAATAGGTTATACACATTTGCTGCTTTTCCTAACTATATCAAATGGGCAGTAGAGGGATTCAGTTTTCTGAATCAAAATCCAGATCCAGACCCAAGATGAACAGGAGGACTTCTGAATCAATTTAATGCAGTTATTTTCAGTCACAATCTAATTTTTCCCCCACACATGCCTGATCAATATGAAATCAGGGAACATTTTTAGCAAACTAAAACATTTCATATGATCTGAAATCAGAGGTGGGTTCTGAATCTTCTTACTGCCGGTTCACTCAGGGCTGCGCCTCAAGCGCACATGCAAAGTGTGTGAGCAAGCGCATGCATGGCAGTCAAAAACTAGCTTCTGCCCATGCGCAGAAGCAAGAATTAGCAAAATCCAAGATAGCGGCACCCACAGAGCCACCAACAGAACTGGCTCCGTAATGTCACCACGGAGTTACTACCTACTCTATAGAACCAGATAGAACCGGTAGGAACCCACCTGTGAGTCTGAAATGACTCTCTTGGGATCAGAATATCAATTCTCATTCTGTGTTGTTGTACATCTGAAATTTGTCTGCTACATTGATATTATAAAGGTAGGGTAGGATCAATATTTTTATAATAATAAAATGACATCTTCAGGGTATCCGAGGTTATGAATTTATCTTTAGCCCTAAGTTACTCTGGCTATTTAATGTACCTCTTACAAACCCATGATTTGAAAATTTATTGGAAATAACTGTTTCTTAGCAATAAACCTTTAGCTGTTGTACATGATTACTTAATGTTTCATGAAAATATACTTTAAAGATCAATGACTGCTATTTATAGTAAACCCTCATGCTGTCCTGATGTCTAAAAGCCTGTTATTTGTTGGTTTTATTATAAAATATATGTCCTGATTTTCCCTTCTCCACATAAGCACCCCCCCAAAAAATAATAAACTTGTATCCCAGAGCAGTAACTATATTGAATTCTACTGTATAGTGCAATATTAATGCGATATCAGGGGTTTTCAATTCAATTGTATAGAATGTGAAGGATATGTGCTTGTGTTTAATTTGTGTAGTTATAATGTACACTGAAGATGGCATTTAATTTCGTTGTACGAGGTGCAATGACAATAAAGTACACTAAACTAAACTAAACTAAATGTCCAAATCAACCTATCCTTTTAGTTTTAGGCAAAAAAAATCATATTATTTGTTCTGCTTGTCACAACATTCAATATTATCATATTAAAAGTGTCATTATTGAACAATTAAAAATGGTAACTTCATGCACACATGCCTTCTATCCTTTTATAGGAAGGTGTGTCCTAAGCTAAGCATACAGAAAGTGTGTTTCTAATTTAGAATGTGATGTTGTAAGATTCTTCTGCAGCTCCTTGTTATGTATTCTTGCGGGAAGACAAATAAATTTTGTTTCAGTTTTCTGTTAATAAATCAGAGATATGTTTGAGTTAATTTCTTTAAAGTCAAGTCCTTCCATGGTCCACAGTCTCCAACTGAAACAAAGGAAGGAAACCCCAGACTAAGACCGCTGTTAGACATGGGGCAAAATTTGTGTCCTGGGGAGACATTTGAAGTAATCTTTACATTGGATGAAGGAGAGCAGATATCTCTAATCCAGGGGTGGGTTCTAATTTACCTCGCTGCCGGTTCACTTCCTCCCGCGCCGCATGGAGGAAGGAAATAAAAAATTTACAACCCCCCCCCAAAAAAAGGCTAAAAACAAGATGGCAATGCATGTGCAGTGCAGGAAACGTGGCTTCTGCGCATGCGCAGAAGAAGAAGAAAAAAAATTTTTTTCCCAAAAAAAGAAATTCAAAAAAAAGATGGCAGTGTCCACGGACCAGAACTGGTTCTGTGATGTCACCAGCTACTTACTACCTACTCTATAGAACCAGTCCAAACCGGTAGGAACCCACCTCTGTTCTAATCTTTTGTGATTGAAATCACCTGATAGTTCCATCTCTGAGATCTCATCTGAAACTTCCAGTGTAACACAAAGATGGCCATAGCAAACTCTCTGGTAAAGGACAAGATTGCAATTGGCCATGGGGAATACAGTATGCCATCCTAAGAATAGGACTAAGAACGTGTTTGTACAACAGTTGTGGGGATGTGAAAATGAGCCTCAAACAGCATATGTGATATGCATGAAATTCAAGAAATCTCTATGTCGTAGTAATTTTTTAAAATATGACCACCACCACCCATACATATTTTTTTGCAGCCTGCTGTATTGTGAAGCACCATTTGCACCACATTAGGACTGTGGTGTAAGCCTTAAACATTAAAGGAATTAAAAACCCTCTCTGAAATCTAGTAGGAAAATATCTAATCAATCAATCAATCTAATAGGAAAACCTATTCTTCCCTTTTATCTGAATCCCTCTCATGTACTCATAACCTTGTTTACACTTGTATCTGTTTTCTAATATATGCTTGACGAAAATAAATAATAAATAAAAATAAATCTTAGCCCATTGTTGCTCCTTTTCATCGCCTCCCCTGGCCTGTGGCCCCCCTTCCAAATGTTAACTGTGGCCCTCGGACACGAAAGGTTGCCTGCTTTGCGTTAAGGATAAGCTCTTGCTTCCTTAAAGAGTTTATATTTGCTTTCCAAAAGACGTCAACTCACTAATACCCACTGAGACTGTAAGATGGAGGACACTGCAAAAGGAAAACTGCAAGATGCTTGTTACATGTGTATTTTCTCAAGAGAGCTAAAGAAAGATTTATTATTTCAAGGCTGGCAGTTTAATTGCTGAGCACCAACCTGCTAGCAGTTTGGCTGGCAGAGACAATTAAGCCTACTGCTAAAGGACCTTTGTGCCTTTCAGACTTCAGCTGTAATGTCTGGCTGAGATTTTGTACAGCCTTTGCATTCTGTTAAACCAACCCAGTTGTTTATTTGTTTCTCTTTTCCCCACATACATTTGATTTCATTCTTGTCATATGAATCTTTGATCAATTGCTTGTTGTTCCTTAAACAAACCAGATCTTAGTTGCTATTCTGACTTGCCATTGATAGTTTGGTGTGCTCAGATTATACTGTATGTATTATTGAATAGAACAAAAATGTTTGTTTTAATTATTGTTTATTTTAAGCACAGTTCTTCATCCTGAAGGAGCCTAAGGAGGTATATACAGAACAAAGCAGTCTTCAATAAAAATAATAAAACCCTATTCTAGAACAAGACAATACAAATTAAAATAGAGCTTATTTAAAGGGGCACATTTTACTTTGCAAATTACTAAGTGAACAAATCTTAAGCTTTATTATTATTAAACTATGATGAACAAATATTATTTAGCAACTAAATTAATTTAAATTCAAGGGGAAAAAGATATAGAATACTAAACTATACTAAAATATATATATTAAAAACTAACTAAAGAGACAGGTACTGTAAATGTGTCATATTATATGTGTAAAGTATTACCATATTGTGGTCTATTACTATTGAGATAAGCCATAAAATCCATTCAAATGTGATAGAATTGTGCCTCTGATGTCTCATTATTTTAACTCTGTATGTTGTCTAATATGGCAATTGAAGAGGACCTGTTAGTCCACATCTTGGTTGTTATATCATCTACAATTTTCCAATGTTGGGCAATTATTATTTTAGCTACTAAAATTAATAATAACAATTTCCTTATTTTTTTTAATGCATGAGCTTTCCCCCTGTAAATAAATGCAGTCTGGGGCACATTCAATTCTTTTTTTTAGTAATGGTATTGATCTCCCCACCAAGATTGTATAGCTTTATCACACAGCCATCATAAATGAAAGAATGATCCTTTGTTTTAATAACCTCTGTAACATTTGGGAGAATAATTTTGATATTTATTTAATATTTATAGTGGCCCATCTCAAGCAGGTTAATCTGGGAGGCAAATAATCATAAACAATTAAAAACCCAATATAGTACAAAATTAAATTTATATGAAGTCAAATGCCAGTGATGTATAATCTTCTACTGCTGTTCTTGCACTGAAGGTAAGTGTGAATCTACCTGATTTCCATAATTCCTACCAATTTGTTTCCTATATGGATTTACCAATATCAGCATCCCAAGTTTACTTTAAACCACAACCACCATCAGGTGGATCTCCTATTTCTAATTGCAACAATAACCTGCGAATGTTTGAGTATGAATTTCTGCAAGTTCATGTTTGTTGTTCTGAACAGTCTGAATAGTCAAGTATTAAATTCTTGAAATTGATATTATAATACTGTATTGCTGTAGCTCTAACTCTGAAGCGCGAATGTATCACCTATTCATTGCTCTATCTGAACTTTCTTGTGAGGTTCTCTGTCACTATTAATATATTTTGGTTTGTAAAGATTATATTCCCTCAAAAATTCATTTCAGCCAAACCATAATGATTATCTTGATTGATCGATTGATTGATTAGTTGATTGGTGTATTTATTTATTTATTTAATTCATTTATTTATATCCCACCTTTATTACTTTTATAAATAACTCAAGGCAGCAAACATGTCCTCCTATTTTTCCCTCAACAACTCTGTAAGGTGAGTTAAGCTGAGAGAGGGACTGGCCCCAAGGTCACCCGGATGGGTTTCATGGCTAAGACAGGACTAGAACTCATGGTCTCCCTCTTTCTAGTCTGATCTATATACTGGGATTACAATTATTTAAAAGAGAACTTTCTACTTCTGAATCACAGTGTGAGCCAGATCACCAGGCACTTGAATGGTAACAGAAGAGGTAATATTTTAATGAATCAATCTATAATACTCTTTGAATTTAACCTTTTGACAATTTGCTTATTGATTGACTGTTGAGATGTGGTCAACATTTTGGACAAATTTCAGGAAGTCCCCCTTTGGGCATTGGATTTCCAGCAGATGCCCAAGAATACCTTATATTGACTCAGTATTTGGCTTATAATGTTTATAGCCACACAAATTTCTCCACTTAATTGTAAAATAGTTCCTCCTCCTACCCCATCTTTATCAGATAAGGTAATTGGCTTCTTTTATTTTCTTTCTTACTTTGCTTTTCAAAAGGGTTTTTTAAAGCATGGTAAGACCTCTGTGGCAAAGGTTTTGGCCCCTGTGGGCCAAAGTACTTGCCAGTGGCATAATCTTAATGAAACCACTGGCTACTTTAGTCAGCAGCAGCAGCCACATAAGGTATGTGATAGCCCATCCAGTTCAAAGTTAAAGCCTAGCTTTGGTGCAGTACAAACAATGTCAGGAGCCAAATTTCAGGACAGATAAAGTATTTGTTTCTGGCATCCTTCTGTTCAGCCAGACCCTGCTTTTCAATATCCTGTTTCCTCAGTAGAAAAATATGTTAAAAAGATGGCAACTGAAAGGATTGTCAGGGATATTTACAGGTGCTCTGTCTCGGTGTTTTATGGCCATGTTTTGATAATACAATTTGTTGGGGCAACTTGATTCAGGTTACCTTAGTCTGGCCCAGGGGTGAGTGACATTCAAAAAATTTCCCTACCGGTTCTGTGGGCATGGCTTGATGGATGTGGCAGGGGAAGGATACGTCAAAATCTCCATTCCCACCCCACTCTGGGGCCAGCCAGAGGTGGCATTTGCCAGTTCTCCGAACTACTCAAACTTTCCGCTACCGGTTCTCCAGGACCTGTCAGAACCTGCTGAATTTCACTCCTGGTCTGGCCTAGCTGGTGTTTTAATAGAATCTTTTAAGCATTTCATCATAAAACGGTCTAGAAGGAATTAAAGTATTTATTATGCTGGATTGAAATATTTCATTAGCAAACATCCTCAGTTCCTGTTCCCTTGTCCTTCACATTGTTATTTTCTAACACACACTCCCTTCCTTGCTTCAGAAGAAAAAAGAACAACATGGAACCAAAGCCCTCCAGGCTGAGCTTTAATTTGACCTGCTATCACCATGACCAGTTAAATGAGTGCTCCCAAAGTGTAACCAACCAAACGGCAGCATCCCTTGACTGCTGCCAAGGTGGAACCAATGAAACGGCAGCAACTCTTGATTGCCCATCCCAGGTCCGTTCCCATTCAGATAGTAGACATTTTACAAGCCAAGAAGGGCTTGACAGGATGCTTGGTCTGCAAATCGAGAAGATTTCAAAATGAGGCTCTCAGCCCAGCTGGTTGACCTTATAAATTTTGTAAGCCAAATGGTCGCCAGTGTAAATAACCATCATTTTTCTTGGTGTCAGAATGTTGTAAGCTTAGACAGAGCTAATATGGTGGCATATGCGCTCCAACACACACACACACACACACACACACACACACACACACACACGAATCTGAGGCTGTATGGATTGCTTCATCACATAGACTCCAGGAGAATACCTCATCTGTTTTACATTTCTTTTGCAGCCTGTTCTGAAGGCTAATGGAGAGCTTTGGGGCAGTGCTGTTAACAGTACAGACTAAGTGATGGAAATCCCAATGGGAGTTCTACTTCCTCAATCTTATACATGTCTGTAGGGCAATTTCAAGTTAATATTCTTTCCTGAAACCACTTTATATGTAATGTGTCTTCTCCCCCACCGTCCCCTGCCTCCAAGCATCATTCCCTCTTTCCCAAAGGAAATTTCCTCAACCTTATTGCAAGCACATGCCATTGCAATTGGTCAAGTAATAAAAAAAAATTACATTACAGGTTTGTGGGGGTTTCTCTTTCTCTTGGTTATTAAAATGAAACAGGACAAGGTTGCTATGAATATTTTAACAGGTGCCTGTCGATAAAAATTAAAGAGGAAACAGGCACTTGGTAGAAAGGAATTCGTTTAATGATAGTCCATTAAAACATGGACAGTTTGAACTCTACTAGAACTGTAGATCTCAACATTATAAAGGCAATTCAAGCTAACCGGAGATCATGGTTACTCATGAAACCCTGCCTTTGAATCAATTGTCTCTTTGTCACTTTTACCCTGGAATGTTGTCTCTTTTCTCTCTCGATTGAGCTACCTGCAGGGAACTCTGAGATATAAAATAACCCGTTTCTTATTAAATTGGAGTCTGTGATGCCATATAGATTATCAATATGTTTCCGTTGACTAAAAATTCTGGGAGTTGTAATCCAGTAGGACAAATGGTGCTGGAATAGATTGACATGGTTTATACAAACTATAGAAAGCTTTTTTATGTATCTGTTCTAAAACAGAGTGACAGGCTACTTGCCTGCTGAAGTTAATTTTAAAGTCATTTTCCTGCATAGATTTTCCTAAACCTGATGTTAATTCATCAAATGACTTTATAGAGATACATTTGTCTATGAGATGGAAAGAAAATCTGAAAAACACCCTAGCCACCAGTGTTAGAGCAGGTTCACTGCTACTATGCTATGGTTTTATGGTTTTATGGATTAATAAAACAACTTTTTCTAACCAATCCAATCTGATGGCATTGCTGATTATTAGGATATCAAGAGATGAAGCACTGAAGCTTTATGTAGCAAGCTAGAGAAATCATTTTTAAGTGCTGGTTTCTGTTAATATATAGTTTTGCCAACAGGCCTATTTCTCACTTGAGATTTTATATCTGACCAGACAATCCTCTGGGCAGAATATATATTTCATTGTGACAATATGCATTAAAATGCAAATGGGGGTGAGGGGATAGATTGAATATCTAAACACAAACAGGTGAGAAAAAATGTGGGTTAAAGTGACCATTTTAGCTCTTATCATTCGGTTCTGAAACTATCCTATATATCAGTGATGGCGAACCTTTTTCTTCTTGCGTGCCAAAAATGGCAGCGCACGCACGCTACCGCATGCACGTGTGCCAGCACGCAAACCCCCTCCACGCACACTGCACTACTCATGTGCCCCCACATTGGGCCATTTTTTGCCTTCCAGAGGGTGAAAAACGGCCCAACGGGACTTCCGTTTTGCCTGTTGAGCTGTTTTTCACCCTCCAGGGGCTTCAGGAAAGCATGCTGAAGCCTCTAGAGGGTAAAAAATGCCCCTACGGGCAAAATAGAAGTCACTTCTGGTTTGCTCGTTGGGTCGTTTTTTTACCCTCCGGAGGCCTCACTTGCCCTTTGAAATGGCTCCCCGTGCCACCTGTGGCACGCGTGCCATAGGTTCGCCATCACTACTATATATTAAGAAATAAGAGGAATAGGTTGATATCTTCATAATAAAGATGCTTTAAAAAGAAAAATCTTCCGCAATCTATTAATCACCAATTTTACTATTCTTTTAACCATCAAATATGATAGAACTGAAAGACTAGATATATGATCTAGTAAATGACAAATATTCAATATCTCTTAGTATGACTAAAATACAGTTGCATATCTGAGACTTTAAAAAGTCACATATTCCACAGAAGATTTCGGACAATTATCATTTTAAAAATTGAATATTACCAAATAGCTTTCTGAAAGGAAGAACTGGATATGTAAAACATTGGAACCCAATAGATTTGTCTATCTAACCCAAAAGACTACAGGTAGTCATTGAATTGCAATCATTCAAAGTCACAATATCACTGAAAAAGTCACTTATGACTGTTTTTTTACACTGACAACCACTGCAGCATCCCCATGGTCATGTGATCAAATTCAGAGACTGGGCAACAGACTCATATTTATGGTAATTGCCATAAATATGCTCCAGGCAAGTGTCCTAGGGTCATGTGATCACCTTTTGTGACCTTCTGACAAGGAAAGTCAAAGGGGAAGCCAGATTCACTTAACAACTGTGTTACTAACTTAACATCTGCAGTGATTTACTTAACAACTGAGGCAAGAAAGGTCGTAAAATGGGGCAAAACTCACTTAACAACTATCTCACTTAGCAACAAAAAAATTGGCAGCAATTGTGGTCGTAAATTGAGGACTGCCTGTATCAGAAATTAGTTCTGAAGAATTTAGGTTGAACCATTCTAGAATCAACAATACTTAGTATTCCTGATCATTTTTATCTGCATTAAATGTAAATGATACCTGGTAGACAACTTTAAAATGAACCAGTTGAATATGCTTGTGTGATGTGTGAGCATTTTGTTCAGTTCCTTTGTTTTCAATCTATGTTCAAAAATGTCTTCTTAAATGAAAAAAGAAAAAAAACGACTTTTTAAAAAAAGAGATGGGGAGAAACAAGAGATTTGCTCATACTATACTAAACTGCAGTATATTTTTATAAACATCTTTAATAACTCCTGAAACAAGCAATCAATTTTCCTTAGGGTTGTGAGTATTTTATGAACACATATCAGGGGTGGGTTCTAACTTACCTCGTCGCTGGTTCGCTGCCTCCCACGCCGCGTGGGCGCACCTTGTGCGCACGTGCATGTGCAGTAGAAAAAAGCCCTGAAAAATCCCCCCCAAAAAAAGGCCGAAAATAAGATGGTGATGCATACGCAGTGCCAGAAACTCAGCTTTTGTGCGTGCGCAGAAGAAAAAAAATTCAAAAAAAGAAATGGCGGCACCCACGAAACAGAACCGGCTCTGTGACATCACCAGGGGCCTACTACCTACTCCTTAGAACCAGTCTGAACCAGTAGGAACCCACCTCTGACACATATCCATTTAAAAAGAAGGCATTAATCACAACGGCACTGGTTCACCCTTTGTTGAATAAATCTAAGACATTTTAACTTGTCATGTCTCTCACTGAAATGAACGGGACTTGAATAACTTCCTATAGACTGTGGTGGCGATCATTGTTATTACTGAAAATCATGAGGCTACAAATGAAGTCCCCGAAGAACTAATGATAACAATTCATATTACAGTCAGAAATATTGGTTTTTCTTTTCTCCTTATCAAAATAACTGGAGTGGTATCTAAACCTTCTCAAATAAATTTTTTAATCTCTTAAGATTTCATATTCAACAGATCTATAACGTGACATAGTTTAGAGGATTTCTATTTTAAACAATCTAACTTTTTTTTGGTATTTTTTATTTTAAAAAATACATAAAAAAGAGAAAAGATAAAAAGAAAAGAAAATACAATATGGGTAAACCAGGATTTTAAAATATTATGGGTATTATAGTTTTCTAATATAACATTTATGCACACAAACACACACACATATGTTAAAGGTTAAGAATCACAATTGAACTTAACTAAAAGTGATGATCAAAAACTATGGTCAACATGGAATAAATCACCAGAGTTGAACACTAAGTTTCATCCATGTGGCTAAAAATCTCTTCTGATTTAGCTATCTCATACAGATGAAATATAGATTCTGTGTATATATAAACCTAAATTTTGAACTGGTACTTATCCATGTTTCAGATTATAAAAAATTATTAGAAATCGCAACTGGGACTGGCAATTCAGTCATTAACAAAGTGGCCTCAAAGTGAAATAACATCTGTGCTGTGATCTTACTTCAGCTTTCCTTTGCTTTATGGACCTGCAAATGTCATAAATAGAACTGGTCGTAAAGTTGCTTTTCATCACCATCATAACTGGGAAAGGTTGCTAAACGAGGACTAGGGTTCTATAGCTTGGTTAGCTATTCTTCCACTGCAGGGATCAGAGGAAGTGTCTAAATATCATTCCTGAAATTTTCCAAGGTAATACACAATCCAACTTGATTTCTTTGTGAATACATTGGTTGTTAAATAGTGATACGATCATTTCATGAAACATTCTACAGAACCACTCTGTTGAGGAAGAACCATCTGCTGTGGTGTAAGCTCACTGGGCATTTTTACTATTGCAAATATATAAATATATAGACAAAGTTGGACTGCGATTCAAATATTGAACTTAGTTTTTAGATTCTGCACGTATGTATGTGAGTGCATATATGTACATATGCATACGCACACAATCTAAAAACTAAGTCCAATGTTTGAATCACAGTCCAAACTTTGTCCACAACCTGCACAAAGCAGATTGACAAACAGATTTACATCAGGGAGACGACAGAATTTGCTTCCACAAATCCTTCTCTTCCAGCTCTTCAAATTGCTTTGGGCTCATTCATATAGGCGACGGTTCCTCTCAGCTTTGTTCCCAGCCCTGGCTATCATCCTTTCAGGCCCACTATGAGATTGCTTGCAGGGTTCAGTGAAGCTGCTCAGCC